>JAJPUD010000228.1:3989-144614 GCA_023553655.1 Myrmecobius fasciatus | reverse complement strand
TTCCTTTAAATCACTAATAAGCAAAATGTAAATTATAATTTTGAGTTTGTCATATCCAACAAGTTTTAAAATGTAATTTTAAAAAGAGAAACAATGTTGGAGGGGCTATGAGAAGACAGTAATAATAATATATTAGTAATGAAGCTGCAGATTGTAATTATGTAAGAAAAGTAATAATTCTTCATACTCTCTGACACTGATACCACTACTGAGCATCAATCCCAAAGAAGTTGATAAAAGAAAGAAAAGTTGGAATATATGTGTAATAAAAGTCATGTGTATGTATATGTATGTATAAGACAGTTCTAATATGTAACAAAATATTTATACACTACTCTGTGGGAGCAAAAATCTAGAAATAAAATGGGTATCTAACTGGAAAATGACTGAACAAACTATTGAATATGGATGTAATGAAAGATTGTTTTGCCATAAGAAATGATGAATATGAGGAATTCAGGTGAACATGAGAAGACAGAGTACAAGAGGCAGAACAAGAGAAAAATTACCTAAAGACTATAATAATGATAAGTAACAATTGTGCTTTGATGAATTATAATGAAAATCTCAGTCCTGGAGAATGTAGGAAACAACTTTTATTTCTCTCACTTGAGAGATAGAGAATATGGATGAATAATACAGTATACTATGTCAAATTCAGTCACTGTTTTGGCAGCTCTATTTATTTTTTGGTTGTTTCTGTTTTGAGAGAAAGTATTTAGTAAGAAAGTAGTTTAATGGGAAATAATCTTGCTCTAAAAAGCAAAGGTAATAAAGTTTTTTTGAATTTTAACAATAACAACAAAGAAATACTCATTATGCACACAAAAATCCCTCAACACACACACACACTTTTCTTTTTGAAGGGATAAAAGAGTTTAGATCAAACATTTTCGAATATTCACATTTTAAGTGTTTGATAAATCACATTCACCTCTAAAATATTGTGAACCTCTGATTTCTGAAAGCCTAAGAAAAATTGTCCAAAAGTACAGCAACTACCACCAGCAACAATGTCTTTAAAAGCAACTGGAAAGAAAGACAGTAGGGGAAAGCATCTTTCTGCACTGGGAGGCACGGCTGCCAACCTTGGGGCCCTGTGAAATACACCACATTTCTGACTAGCTCTTCACGCCTTCCTTGCCTTTAAGTGAAAATCTGAGCCATGAAATTTCTTCTTTGTTAATGTTAAAACATGGTAATGTCAAGCATTCACAACCATAAGCATGGAAAATTGATGAAATTACAGTCTGTTCAGGGAAATAATATGGTGATGAGAGGAAGAATCTCTTCTTGTGTCTGGATCCTGGTGGCAGCTTTTTAAACAGGTGAACATTTTCTCCCCCTGTCCCTGCAAAACATCCCTTTGTATAAATACACCAACTAGGAGCCTATGAAGAAAGGTCAAATGAAATAAATGATTGAGATATTTTAGGGCATTTAAGTTGGCGCTTTCTAAGTGTCATCTCAGGAATTTTCTGTCCCAGACAATGGAGACAGACTGAAAGTCATATAATGTGATTATGTTACCAAAATGTTGAGATTTGAGACGTTCATTACCATGATATCAGGAAATTTATAAAATAATAAATTAGCATTTGTTCAGTAATTCAAGAGTGAGAGCATCATCAGAGCCATAATCAGTGTACAGAAACTAAGGCTTTGCCATGGAGTGCTACATTTAGTGGGCATGGATAGCATTAATAATCCTTCAGCAGCCTAAAAACAGTACTTGCCCAAAGTGATATAGTCCTTGCTCAAAGATAATTCAAAATTGTATGGAATTTATAGGTTCAATCATATACCTAATGATGTCTTCCACAAACTATTTTGCATTTGCATGTGCATGTGCATACTAGAGTCTCCCAATTCTCCCATAATGTTGCCTATGTTAACATATAGTATGTTGCAGTTCCTAAAGGCAAGACTATTTTGACTATGAGCAAAACAAACTTGAGACTCACTGGCCCAGTTATATAATTCATCAAAATAAGAAGCTATAAAATGGCAGGGAAGTTAGGAGTTACAGTAGATAAAGCGCTGGGCCTGAAGTCAAGAAGACCTGAGCTCAAAGACAACCTCAGACACTAACTAACTGTGACTCTGGGCAAGTCACTTAACCCTATTTGCCTCAGTTCCTCAGCTAAATGAACTGGTGAAAGAAAGGGCAAACCACTCCAACATTTCTGCCAAGAAAACCGTAAATGGGATCATGAGAAATTGGACATGACTAAAATGAGTGAACAAAAAAAACAAGAATTGGATGGCAAATGAAAAAGAAAGAATGAAAGACCACGTGTATATGAGAAAGAAACTGGTAAATATGGAAGAAACTGTAATGGATGAAAGGAGGAAAATAAGAGAAACATACCATGTGCCTCTCCTTAAGAGAGAGGAGAGAAGATAGCAAGGAATGATTCACTTCTCTGCATGAGAACTACACAGGACAGTTTGGCTCCTCTCTAGAATAGAGGATAAGGTCAATTATTAAAAGTTGTGAATTTAGAGTTCATCTAGTACAACTTCTCATTTTACAGAGGAGTAATATGATACTCAGAATAATTAAGTGACTTGCCTAAAGACACACAAGGAGGACTTCAACATAGTTCCTCTGACTCTAAATCAAGGGTTCTCCCATTATACCAGTGTTGAAAAAGCAAGCTCTGGATAGGAAGAAGTAAAGAAGGTGTTGTGTAAATAATTATATACATGAGACATCACAAGTACTATAGGGTGATCAGCTCAGGAATAGCAGGATGTGGGTTCTACCATAAACATTTGTTAGTTGTGTGACCATGGACAAGTCATTTATTGTCTCAAAACAAAACAAAACAAAAACAACCCTGATATATTTATGCATTGGAAAACTCAGATTACCCCCAACTTTAATAGCTTCACTCCAACTGCTGAGGTCAGTTGGCCATCATTTCCATATCATAAAGAGGTACAATTAAATATGATGGAACAAGAATAGAGAAGAATCAATTAGATGGCTAATCCCAAGGAGATAACTTACTATTACCATGGCCTCTTAGTTGACAGTGTCTCAGCCTCTTCATAGATGAAACTGTACATCAGGAACTAAACATCAGTCATCAGAAAGCGTAGAGTACACATGTGGACAAGAGGCCCAACATTTCATTGCTAAACATGAGTAAGGAAAATTAATTTTTGCTGGACAACCCTTTGTTTTGAACATAAACTTTTGAACATGAACTTTTTTTAAGTTTTGAGGTTCCGGGTTGAGGAAAGATACAGAATCATTAGCAGGATCATTTCCTAAAGACTAATGGAAGTATGTTTCAGAGACAAAGTGTTCAGAGGGCAAAGAAGGGATTTTATTTCCTATATTCACTCAATATCAACCATTTTTAAATAGCAAAATAAATAAATCTGCTCTAGTTCTTATAAAAAATGTCCACAATACTTATTACCAATAAGATAGGAAATAGTATCTTCATGGGCCTTCAAATTTCTGCTATTGTGTTTTTTCAAACTCACATGCACCTGAAAAAAATTGCACTTTCCTTTCCATTAGCCCTTCCTTCTCCCCAACTCCACCACCACCAATCCACTAATACTTGGGCAGAACTTCAGCAGAGAAACAATTTGTCACAGCAGCAGCTGAAACAAGATGTGTCAGTAAGATTGATTTGACTTACTATTACAGGGCGCCCTGCTGATCAGAACTGAAAACATGATTACCACTTACAGCTCGTGTTGGCAGGACACAACTGGCCCACAGCTTCTCAGCAGTCATGACAGATGCTTGCTTCCCCTCAGTCCATTCAAGAGAGTCCCTGAGACTGACCGTGTCCTTCTGACATGGCCACCCTGTGCCTGTTCTTTCCTATTATCAGCATCATTAAGCTCTAGTTGGATCTACACAATCCCAACATCACAAAGCAATAGCTCCCTGTATCTGCGTGGAGAAAGATCATGAATGACATTGTAATTGATTAGAGGTACTTGAAAAGAGAAAGGCACCAATTTTGCTCCAAGAATTGTTCTGAGGACTCATAAAATGAGAAATATGTCTTGGGTCTTCCAAAGTGCAAGTGCTACTTAAAAAAAAAACCAAGAGCAGTGAAGGTTTTGGGGGCAAACCCCTGGACTATGGGGATCAAAATGGAAGAATACATATATCATAAAATGCCCATACCATTTTCTTTCCAGCTCTACATTCATGTTTGAAATAATATCATTCTAGGTGATCTTCTTACTATCTCTTCTAGATTTAACATTCTAAGATTTTATAAGTAAAAATATCTTATTTACACACTCAGGCTATTTGCCCAAAACAGGACAAATCATCATGATACAGATTATTTTGTTGTGTCAGATAGTCTATGGGTCAAATCATGTCCATTAAAATATAACTATCTTTCCTAGCTGTGTGACCCTGGGCAAGTCACTTAACCCCAACTGCCTCAGCAAGAAAAAAAATAACTATTTAAAATAAAATCTGAATATTGGATGGGGATTGTACTCATTACTTGACAGTAATGTAGGAAGGGTTTTTGCTTTATTAAATTCATCATCACATGAATAGAACCTAAATTTGTGTAGAGTGTAGAAATCCAGGGGCTCTGCCTGCTAAATGAGTAATGTTTTGTTTGTCTTTAGTTTCAAAGAAGGCCAATGACCGGCTGTGATGTCTTGTCTCTCCCATGAATTGAAGTGAGGAAGAATTGCACAAAGTGGGTAGTCACTCTTCTAGAGTTATCAAAGTCCAGTGGCAAGACAAAAGTCAGGAAGACTGGTCCAGTCAGGTGATGGCCCAGGATGCAGTAGATAACCTTGTATCTTTGATGTCTGACCAAGCTCCAAGCTTTTCACGGTTCCTGTTTCAGCTGCCTTCATGGCCATTGGAACTAACAGTTCTCATCCACCCATTCCAACCTGCTGGTTACCCTCAACCTGCTGAGACACTTGGCATGCTACAGATTTTTGAAGCCACAGGTGAGCAGGTAGATGAGGCTCAGCAAAACCATCACACAATAAGTCCTAGTCCTCTCTAAAGAGCCCACATATTCCAAATTGGGATGAATCGGTAGGACCAATAAAGTCAAAGATTCCCATCAAAACACCATCCCCCTCTCCCTTAAGAATTACTGAGCACATTAAGGACATGAGAAAACATAATCTATATTTTAGATAATAAAAGGGCCTCCAAACATTGTCCTGACCAAAAAAAATTACAATTTCAGATACTAGCTATGTGATCTTGGGCAATTCACTTAACCTTTCTCTGCCTCAGTTTCCTCATCTGTAAAATGAGGATAATAATAGAAATTAACTCCCTGGATTGTTCTGAGGATCAAATGATATGATAATTGTAAAGTACTTAACACAGTTCCTAGTAATAGTTATCTTTTTTTCTCAAATATATGTAAAAAAAAGATTTTCAACATTTTTTAAAATTTGAGTTCAAATTCTCTTTTCCTACCCTCCATTGTTTGAGAAGACAAGCATTTGATATAGATTATACATATCATGCAAAACATATTTCCATGTTAGTTATGTTCCAAAAATAAACCAAAAAACAATGAAAGTTTTTAAAGAATGTTTCGATCTGTATTGACTATATCAGTTACACTGTATTCTTCAGAATATCCAAGTCATTCATAGTTGTGCATAGTACAATATTGTAGCCACACTGTACAATGTTCTGCTTCTGCTCACTTTACTTTGCAAAAGTTCATTTATATTTTCCCAGATTTTTCTGAAGCCATACTGCCTATAATTTCTTATAGCACAATAGTATTCCATCACAGTTCATCCATTCCAATTTGATGAGTATCCCCTCAAATTTCCAATTATTTGCCATCACAAAAAAAGCCGATATACATATTTTTGAACATATAGGCCTTTTTTTCTTTTCCTTTTGATTTCTTTGGTTTCAAAATCTAGCAGTGGTATTGCTGGATCAAGGATATGCACAGTTTTATAACCCTTTGAATAGAGTTCCAAAAATTGTGAGATCAGTTTGCAATTCTACCAACAGTAGCATATATAACATTACCAGTGAAGTATTCAAGCTGTCCACATGTCATCCTTCAGCCTTGCCCTATGGACAGGACATCTTCTCTTCCTATTATATAATTCCCTGATGGTACATTTTACTCATGTTCTTCTTCTTAGTTCCTCATTGATTATATTTGGCAGCCTAATCATTCCTGTCATGTGCTTCTCCCTTGCCCTCTCTATGATACTTTCAATTCTTTGGAAATGATGATATATCACACTTTGTTGCCAGATACCAACAATAGTAGTGCTGATATTAAGAAAATGGGCCCTTCTTTTAACAGATAGCTCAAGGACTGTAAAGAAGCCCTGTAATTTCCAGAAGGCAAAATCCAACTTAATCTCCTTTTCAACTCTAGGCCTCATCTATAGTGCCTGTCCCCTAGATATACATAACTGATGTACAAGCTCTACAGATTGACCATATAAAGGCATGTTGCAATCTGGAAAAAGATATTTTTCATCCACTTAAATTCTTGGACTAAATGGTCAGGTCAAACTCTCTTAAATGATTACAGATCTCTTCTATGAGGCTCTAAAAATTCTTGGACCTGAAGCAATTGGCAAATTGTCATCTACAAAATGGAATATATGGGAGATCTTACCACTGACCAGTGATTTCTTTTCACTCTGGATTCTAGATGGTTCTCCTCCATCACAGTGGTGATTTCCATTGGTAAACACACATCTCCTTGTTTTATATCTTTCCTGATGTTAATGATAAAAATGTGGTCCACAGTTAAATAATGATCACAAAAATCTGCTTCTTCCCTACTAAAAGCATCACATCAAGGATACCCTCAATTCATGTATAAATTACTCTCAAAACAATTTTGTATAGATGGGAAGAATAGACATATACATCAGTAGCTATCAATCTTTTGGTCACCATTTATTTTCCACATCTATAAGATCTTCTCCTTCAGGTACCTTATAAATGAATCCCTCAATATGGTCATAATCTGGAGTTAGGAGATAGATAGAGCACTGAGTCTGGAGTTAGCAACATTGAAGTTCAATTCCAGTACTAGACATTTGATAGCTTTATGATCCCAGGCAAGTCACTTAATTAAGATTTGCCTCAGTTTATCAACTGTAAAATAGAGACAAAAATAGCACTGACTTCCCATGACTACTGTAAGAATCAAATGATAATAACTGTAAAACACAGCACAGTGACTGACACTTACTAAGAACTATATAGAAGTTAACTATTGTTATTGTGGGCAACTAAGTAGCACAGTGCTGGACCTGGAATCAAGACAACTCATCTTCCTCAGTTCAAATACAACTTCAGATACTTACTAGCTATATGACCTTGGGAAAGTCATTTCGCTCTATTTGCTTCAATTTCCTCATCTATAAATTGAGCTAGAGAAGGAAATGGCAAACCACTTCAGTATCTCTGACAAGAAAACCCAAAATAGGATCATGAAGAATTGGTCATGACTTAAAAATAACAAATTAATATCATCATTGTTCTTGTTATTGCTGTTACATTATTGTTGTTACTATCTTCTCTATGTAAACCTGGTCCAATCTGACTTTTTGTGTATGAATGTTCTCTTTTGTGCTATTTTGATCTTCTGTATTTGGACATCTGGGACTTTGATATTAGGCTGCAAGTGTCATAGTTCCATTGCACTTGATGGAGAAAAAGCTTCAAATTTTACAATTTCTTTACAATGATGACAAGGAAGATCAAAGCACAAATACTCGGAAGACAATAACAGTCAAAACTTCTTCATACAAAGGCTCCAAGAAAAATAGGAATTGGTCTTAGGCCATGAAAGAGCTCAAAAAGGATTTTGAAAATCAAAAAAAAAAAGATTTTGAAAATCAAGTAAGAGAGGTAGAGGAAAAATTGAGAACAGAAATGAGATTGATGCAAAAAAACCATGAAAATTGAGTCAACATCTTGGTAAAGGAGATACAAAAAATACTGAAGAAAATAACACCTTTAAAGAAACAGACTAGGCCAAACAGTTAAAGAGTATAACTCTTTAAAAAAGCTAATGAGGAGAAAATTTTCTTGAAAAGCAAACTTGTCCAAATGGAAAAAGAGGCATAAAAATTCACTAAAGAAAAAACTCTTCAAAAAGTAAAATTGGCCAAATGGAAGAAGAGAGAAAACATTTCATTGAAGACAACAATTTCTTAAAAATTAGAATTGAGCAAATGGAAGCTAATAACTTCATGAAAAATCAAGACATGATAAAACAAAATCAAAAGAATGAAAAAAAAGAAGACTGTGAAATATATCACTGGAAAAACAACTGACATGAAAAATAGATTCAGGAGAAATAATTTAAAAATTGGACTACCTGAAAGCCATGATCAATTAAGAACCTAGACATCATCTTTCAAGAAATTGTCAAAGAGTACTGCCCTGATATTCTAGAATCAGAGAATAAAACAAAAATTGAAAAAAACCCACTAATCACTTCCTGAAAGAGATTCCAAAATGAAAACTCCTAAGAATATTATAGCCAAATTTCATAGCTGCCACATTAAGGAGAGAATATCGCAAGTAGTCAAATGTAAATAATTCAAGTATCAAAGAGCCACAGTCAGGATAACACAAAATTTAGCAGTTTGATTGGAGAACTTGGAATACGATATTTCAGAGGGCAAAAGGAACTAACATTACAACCAAGAATCACCTACCCAGCAAAACTAAGTATAATTCTGAAGGGAAAAACTAGATATTCAATGAAATAGAGGATTTTCAAGCATTATTGATGTAAAGGCCAGAGCTGAATAGAAATTTTGATTTTTAATTATAGGACTCAGGAGAAGCATAATAAGGGAAACAGAAAAGGAAAATAATAAGGAACTCAATAAGGTTATACTGTTATGGAAAGACGATAGTTCTAACTTGTAAGAACTTTTACATGATTAGAACTTAGAGCAAAGAATATATATATGTATATATATACATATGTGTTAATATATATGCATGTATATATATATACATATCTATGTATATAAAACAGTATAGTTTAGTATATATCTATATCTATATACTATATAAGTATATATGGTATTGTGTATTTGCAGTTAGAAGAGGTATATATACACAAAGGACACAGGTGTGAATTGAATATGAAGGGATGATATCTTTAAAAAAATAAATAGTGAGAGAGGAATGCACTGGGAGAAAGGGAAGGGAAGAAGTAGAAAAGGGAAAATTATCTATCATAAAATAGGCAAGCAAAAGCTTTTATAGTAGAGGCGAAGGAGGGGGAGGGGGAAGGGGAGGTAAGGAGGAATGGTTGAACCTTACTATCATCAAACCTGGCTTTTTAAAAGAGGGAATAACATACACACTCAACTGGATATAGAAATCTATCTTACACTATAGGAAAGTAAAAGAGGAAGAAAATAAGACAAAGGAAGGAAGGTGATAAAAGAGAGGGCAGATTGGGAGAAAGGATAGTCAGAAAAAAAACTTTTGAAAAACAACAGGATAAAAGAAAAGAGGGAAAAATAAATGGAGGGATAGGATGGAGGAAAATATAGTTAGTAATAGCAACTGTAAAAAAAGTTTGAAGCAAGTATCTCTGATAAAGATACCATGGTCAGCCACTCTCTGGATTTCATTACAGGGCTTCACATTTCAGGAAGGATAGTAATAAATGAGGGTATCCAGAAGAAAGCAAACAGAAATGTGAAGAGCCTTAAAATACATGATTTCAAAGACATTGGGAGAGGAAGAGGAAAAGACTTTTGTGGAGGTTAGAAGAATGGTAGCTGTCTTCAAATACTGAAAGCATTGACATGCAGAACTAAGATTAGATTTATTCTACTTGGCCCTGCAGGGCAAAATAAAAGAAAAACAAAGAAGGAAATTTAGATATGATATAAGGCAAAATTTCCCAACAATTAGAGCTTCTACTTAGAAGAAAGGACTGTTTCAGGAGATAAAGGCTTTCTCCTCACTGGAGGCAATCAAGTAAAGACTATGAACCACTTACTGGGGATGTTGAATCAAATCAAATGGCTTTTGAGGATTATTCCAGCTCTGAGACTGTGATTCAATGAATATGATAGGATAATACAGACTGTGAGCTTATTGTGAATATGTATTATATATATATATATGCATAAGATTGTATTCGCAGCATGGAGCTTGTGGTCAATGAAAAATCTTCAATCTTTTTTTTAATGAATGACATGTCTTCTTATTCTTTTATTTGTGCAATTGATTTTGTTGAAAATCAGGAATTAATATAGAACTACACATTAATCCCTTATCAATTTCATCTTTGGTGATTCAGACAATTGGAGAATTTGTAAATTCAAAAAAATAAACCTTTGGTTTTTGGGTCCCACTGAAATATCTCAAACTCATCTTTGCCTGAGAGTTTGCAGAACCACTCTTATCCCTGATACACACTGAGATAATTGGAATGCATGAAAACAGGATTAGGGACTACTTCGATATATACTTTCACTATTAAATAGATCCCTAGACTAATACAAGTCAGTACCTTCTCAACAATTTTTAGAGAATTGCCTAGAACATTAAGGGGTTAAATGTCTTGTCCAGATTAACAGAGCCAGCATGTGATAGGGTTTAAACCCAGGTTTTCTAGGTTCAGAGACTACTTACTCTCTCTATTCATTATGCAATACTGCTTTTCCAAAAAGAAGGGGAAAATCCATCCAGCTTGGAAACATCTTAAACAAAGTTGGTATGACAACCAGTTATGCCCAAAAGAAGTATAAAAGACATTTAGAGAGTATCAATGACAGATCAAAGATCTAGAACTGGCAGGCATCTTAGAGACTATTCTGTTACAAACCCTTCATTTATACAGATAATAACAATAATAATAGCTAACATTTATACAGCACTTTAAGATTTGCAAAACATATTACTTATATTATTTCATCAGATCTCTCCAACAACTGTGTGCTATTGTTATCCCCATTTTATAGATGAAGAAATACATTCAGAGAGTTTAAATGATTTCTCCAGGATCATGCAGTCAATATGTGTCAAAAACAGGACTTGAACCCAGGACCTTGTGACTTGGAAGCCTACTTTTTATCAATTCCTTATTATGCAGCTTTTGATTCCTTATCCCTGCTACCAATTGATATTGACTTTTTAAAAGCAGCAACAATATCACAGGCCTAAGTAGTCAATTCTCATGGGACGAGACTTACTTTTCCAAAATATCCAGATACTGTTGGTTCATATTGGTGACTTACACTAATCATGCAATGACAGTTCCTTATCTCCCCCTTATCAACCTCCTCCCCTTTCTCTAGCAGAGTCCTTCCTATAACACTCAAATCTATTCTTCCTTTAGAAACTTAAAAATTCTCTCCTCAATTTTCTTATGGCAGATCATAAAAATTCTCTCCATCCATTTGAGTAGAAAAGAATAAATATCCAACTTTTTGCCCTCTCTGACAGAAATCATTGCATTTTGGCCACCTGATGGGCCCTTGGGGTTAATTAGAAAATCCCCATCAAGAGCTCAGAGGCCAATATCAGCTGTCAAAATCCCACATTCCCCCCTTTCACCTCTTTCAAGTGCAAAGCAACCTGTGTCGGAAGATGGGCTTGAGAATAAAAGGGCACACACCACCACTGTGGGCTTTGACTCAGCCCCATTCAGAGCCTCACTACTATGAATACAGCAAAATCTCAAATGAAAGTTTTAATCTCCCCACTGCATTCAGCTTAGAGAGAAAAGGGCTTCCTTTTAACAATTTTCCCCCTTAAACCTTTTGTGTGGTTATGCTCCTGAAAAAAAAAAAAAAGCAGAGATTTCACTCTGACCCAGCTAGGGTTTTATAGCAAAGAAAGCCGGGCACCTAAAAACCTTTTGTGCAAAATAAGAGTGAAGGTCTGCTCGGCCCAAAAGCAGCAACTAGGGAGAGAAAAGGAAATTGAACAATATCTCCCAGGGAACAGACTTTGCCTGACGCCTTCCTCTGACGCTAAGCACACACGGGAGCAGAGGACACCATCCAGGGGCCCAGCTTTCCCTAAGTGTGCCCCAATTCTCCTCTTTCACGGTTAAATGGGAGTAAGAGTGGGGTTGCTTCTCAAAATTGCACACCCATGAAACACACAGAGAGACAGAGACAGAGAGAGAGAAGAGAGACAGGAAGAGACAAAGAGTCAGAAAGAAAAAGAGAGACAGAGAAAGAGACAAGAGACAGAAGGAAAAAAGAGACAGAAAGAGACAGAGAGACAAAAAGAAAAACAGAGAAAAAGAGAGAAAAAAAGACAGAGGGAAAGAGAAATAGAGACAGAGACACAGAGAGAGAAAGACACAGTAAGAGAAGGAGGAGGAGGAGAAAGAGACAAGAGACAGAAATTTAGGACTCTGGATTTGCAAAATGTAGAGAAAAATATCCACCATGACGAAAAGACTATTCTAAGGGACTTTTTATTATTAAGCTCTTTCTGACAGATATGAACAAGTCTTGATTTTATGAGTGAGAATAGCCCCTCAGCAAAGTCTTAGAAAATCAAGCTGTGATTCTTCAAAAGATAATTGTTGTGTTTTGTTTTTTCCTGGAGCAGTAACACCTACATTGTATGTGCTAAGACAGAGACCATTCATAGGCTGCAAAAAGCCATTCACATCCCCGGCAGCTGGAGAAGCAAAGTGATCAGTGAGGCTCTCTTCACTCTTGGGTGAGTTTTGTCCAAAGCTGGGTTTCACAACCCTTCCCTTCAAGACCCAAGCAATTAATGAGAGAATGATAGAGAAAAAACCAGGAAAACAGCTCCATGTTTTGTCTGTCTTCCTGACTAGTCCATTTTTTTTGGTTGATAATTAAATCATACTGCCAGCTTCTCTACCAATTATAGGTTCCTCCCCCCTCCAATCCAATCTCCTCCCTTCCATCTTTCCCGGAGAAAAATGTAACAATGTTTATTTAATGAGAATGCAAGTTCCTTTTTCTCCTTTTTTTTCTCTGAGATGGCTGCCGAGGTGTTTGAAATTAACACCTATTATTAATCCTAAGCATCAGGATTAAAATCAAAGGAGAAATCCTCAGCATCACACGATTTTATGAGTCCTTTTAATTTGCTCTTGTTTAATTCTGACAGGCTAGTGAATACCATCTTTTCAAAAGGATTTTTTTTGGAGAGCAGACAGAGTTCAAAAGGTCCTAACGGAATGTGAAGGAGCTTTCTGCCCTAAGATTTGTGCAGTGCTGACTATGGGCAGATTCTAAAGGAGCTATTGCTTGGTCACTTCTTCAAGTCCATAAAAAGATGAACTCATTTGCTGTCATCCAGTTTTTTTTTCTGTTCCTTCTTTGTTTTTACTGTCTCATTCGTTAGTCTTTTCACCATTAAAAAAAAAGTCTTTTAATTTTTTTTTTAACCAGGATCAGGTACTTTATAATTGTAAGAGTAAGGCTGTGCTTCATTTCATCCCCCCACCCCCATTTTTGTAAAATGTTCTTGTTTGAAATTAGTGACCATTCTGTGCCTTTTATCGACAATAAATAAGTGTCAGATAATCTCTTCAGGAGAAAAACAGTCAGATCAGTACATTTAAAGACTGTCTGGTTCCTTACAGACCCCAGTGGTACCAATGAACAGGGGAAAAAATCCATTGCCTGCTTTTCTAGTACAAAGATCCACCAAAATACAGCTGGCCCTTAACCATTATTGTAAGCATGTGTCTAACGTTATTGTTGATCTTTCCAGCAACTAAGACTACAGCATTCTTTCCTCTTTACTGGCAACTCACAAAATAAATATATTCATTTGATTTTTTTTAATATTGGAAAGTGAAGAGATGTTAGGCCTTTAACTTTTATATTGACTGCCTTCCAATTATGGGTAAAAAGTGTTATTTTTTTAAAAGAATAAAAATAGAGCTAAAATGTTCAGCTTCTATAGTCACAGCCTAAGCGCATTCTAAATATACAGGCCAAATCAATGTACATAAAAGAAAGTGGATAATTAAGGCAGATAAATTAAAAGTATTCTCTATTACTTACTATTCCAAAATGAATATTTCTTAGTTTTCAGGCTATTTCAAGATAAGGGCTTTTATTTAATTATTTGGCCAAATGCCTCATGCATGTCAACTCTAGCTAAGATATAAAAAATAATTTCCTTACTTTGTATAGAAAACATGTTTCAGGAAAATGATTTGCCAATTGCTTTCCTATAACTAGAATCAAATTTCAAATGCATCAAGACAGTTCCCATTTACAGGAATACTGTTATGCATCCTTTGGTCAGTAGAAGTCTGAAATGCATAAAAATATAACTAAAATCCCTATTTTCTACTCTCAGAGCTTTGTGAATTTTATATATATATATATACATACATATATATATGTCATACATATATATATGTCAGTTCAATCTTTTTTTAAAGTAAAGCTACTTCAACTGCAAGTAAATTTCAGAAATTTATCAGAAAAAAAGTTAAAAACCATACTTCTGCTAAAAATATTTTTTACTTCAACAAAAGGAAAATGGTAAAAAAAACATTACAATGGTAATGCATGTTACAAATAGAGCCAAAAGTACCTTACAAATAGAGGCAATTTTGGTTATGAAAAAAATGCCATATTCAAAAGGAATAGAAGTATTTAAATTATGCCTACTCAAATTTATCACATGTAAAGAAAGAAGGATGGAATAAGATGGTCCAAGTTCCAAAAATCAGTAATTTCAAGATATATGTGTATGTGCATATACACATAAATATATATAGTATTGTTTAATTTAGTACCATTAGTTTTGAGAAAACCGAGTCTGAATATGGGGACTTCTGCAAAGAAAATGAAAACATATGAAATAAAATGAAAAGCAAGTCTTTTAACTTGTTTTGTAAATTTTAGTGAAGTCAAATGTGAAAATAATTGCTGATAATATTCATCGAATTAGATCACAATTTTATTTTTTATTTCTCTTCATGCAGTTTCTCCTAGGAAATTCTTGGCAACTGAAAGTCAATTTGGGAAGGAAGGGGAGACTTAACATTATTTTTTTTACTTAGATAACAATATTTTCTTCATCCCCCCCCTAAAAAATACACTCATAGAGACTATACCTTGCACCAATCACATCTTCTGCTAATCACCCACCTAGTCTAATTAGGCCTTCACAAAACCAATGCTTAATGTTGTTCACTACTTTTGGTCAAGCCTAATCTGAAAAATCAAGGGGCTTCGAAGGCTTTTCACCCTCAACAAAAGTCAGCAGGCATCCTGGCTGATATAATACGTAAAATCTACCAAGCACTCGGCAGAATAATTCACACCCCTGCTCCCTGAAACCCTTTGAAGCAAACAAACAGAAAAAGCTAAAAGAAGATTAAGATTTTGATCTCCATTTAAACATGTTAACAGTAACCCTATATTATTCCAGATTTTACCCAGCTGTTTAGGATCTTTAATGAATTTGAACAAGAAAGCAAACCTGTTATAAGGATTAGGGGGGTGGCATAAAGGTTCAGAAAGGAGCCAGATCCTTTTCTCAACTATATCTTTACTATAGGTTCTTTCTTAACAGAGTTTCAGGACTCAGCCCCTATTGATCTTTCTTTTCTCACTTTATTTCACCCATAAATATGACTTTCTTATAAGGCCACTTGTTCTGGGTCTCTCATATCCTGAACAAACATAAACACAACAGGATACAATGGGGTCCTTTTAAATGTGCACATGGCATCAGGGGTTTCATTTTGAACCTATTCATATTAATCCATGTTGAGCACAGTACAGAGGGTTTATTTCTACGTCACCCTTTGATGAAAAAGAAATGAGAAAAGAAAAGACCAAATGTCACTAAAACATTAAGAAAAAAATTATGGATCAATAAAAAAAAAGGAATAACTATGTTTAGTTCACCAAAGCTAATACTTTGAGAGGTTAAAGGACAGAGTGCAGAAATCATGGTCTGATGAACAAGTAGGAGTCAACTTGCAGGGCCCAAAAGTTCAAACAGGTTTTACCCCTTAGGGAAACAAGTATAAGGAAACAATGAAAAAAAAGTACTGAGGAGAAATATGGAGCCCTGAATTCTCTCATGTTTATATCTGGAGTGAATTTGTTGTTATACTCAGATTCGATCCATATCTGCTTACAGCAGGGAGATATAACCCATAACATGATAATAAAAATACTAACAGATAGCATTTGTATGGCACTTTAAGGTTTGTGAAGCACTTTACAAGTATTAGCCAATTTTATCCTCAAATCAACCATGAGAGGTAAGAGCTATTATTCTACCCTCATTTCACAGATGAAGAAACTGAGGCAGATAGAGGTTAAATTACTTACTCTAATAAGAATCGATTTGAACTCAGGTCCAGTACTGCACACTTTAACTGGAGTTCAGTTAGTATTGGAATTTTTTTTTCAATCACGTCTGACTCTTCAAGACCTATTTGGGTTTTTCTTGGTAAAGGTACTGGAATGTTTTACCATTTTCTTCTCCAACTCATTTTACAGATGAGGAAACTGAGGCAAATAGAATTAAGTGACTTGCCCAGAATGACAAAGGCAATAAAGTATCCCAGGCCAAATTTGAACTCCAAAAGATCAGTCCTCCTGATTCCAGGCTGACCAATCTATCCATTGCACCTCCTAGCTGCTAAATGGTACAAGTGGAATTATATAGATGGCTTTGGTGTGGAAGGACTTTACTTACTTGGGTAAGTAGTAAATCTCTGGGAATCATTTTTCTCATCTACAAAGAAAAATACTAGATTGTGATGAATTCGATTATTCCTCCTAACTTTAGCTAAAATCTTGTAAACTCGAAGCTTTAAGAGGTCATTTCAAGAGATCAATTAAATTATCCAATAATCCTAAGAAATTTTTATAACCCATTTATCTATCTATATATAATATACACACAAATGTATGTATATACACAAGTGAGTATATATGTGTACATGAATATATGCATATATATATATATATATATATATAGAGAGAGAGAGAGAGAGAGAGAGAGAGAGAGAGAGAGAAAGAGAGAGAGAGAGAGAGAGAGAGAGAGAGAGGGAGAGAGAGAGAGAGAATGAAAATGTATGTCTGTATGTGGTCACTTTGGTATTAGGAATAGAGTGCTGGGCTAGGCAAATGGAAGACCTCACTGTTCAAAGGTACCTGATACTTAGTAGCTTTATGACTTCCCATTTTCAAGTATTAAGGCTTTCAAAGTGAGACAGTGTATCACAGTCCATGAGTCCTCCTTCTGACACATGAGGGCTGTATTTGTTTTGTGATTGTATTTCTTTAAGTACTTAGTGGGTGAAGAAGTTCCCTTGAACAATAGTTGATACCTTCTCTCAAACTTAGAGTCTCAACTAGAAAATTGAGAGGTTAATGATTTGTTCATGGTCTCTCTTTGTTAGCTATAATACTTGAAAATGGGAAGGATTCATGTTTTTTTTTTTATTGTACATAACTCCTAGCATGGGAACTCCTTCCACCTCTGGCCACACTAAACAATCTGTGATTGAATGAATACATCCTATAGAACTGTTCAGTCACAAAGCTAATAATACTGTCATAGATACCTTTGAACAGCAAAGTCTTCCAGATTCCAAGCTCAGTACTCTATCCATAAGATCAAACTAACTGTATGGAGAGACTTATATGAACTGATGCTAAGTGAAATGAGCAGAGTCAGGGGAACATTATACATGGCAACAGCAAGATTATATGATGACCAATTCTGATGGACATGGCTCATATCAACAATGATTCAGGCCAGTTCCAATGGTCTTGTGATGAAAAAAGCCATCTGCACCCAGAGAGAGGAAAGTGGGAACTAAGTGTGGACCACAACATAGTATTTTTGTTGATGTTTGCCTACATTTTTTCTTTCTCATTTTTTCCCCTTTTTGATCTGATTTTTCTTGTACAGCATATTTGCAGAAATATGTATAGAAAAATCGCACACATTTAACATATACCATCTAGGGGAGAGGGTGGGAGGAAGAGAGGGAAAAAATTAGAACACAAGGTTTTGTAAGGGTGAATGTTGAAAATTATCCATGTATATATTTTGAAAATATAAAGCTTTAATTAAAAAAAATAAGCAAAGAAAGATCTAAGTAAACTAACTAACTAACTATATATATATATATATACATATATATATATATATATATATATATATATAAACTCACAGGACCAAAAAAGGAGGGGGGGAACTGTCAAAGTAGATAGAAAAAGCAAAATTTCATCATGTATGGTTTGGTCATATCCTTTCTTCAGTGCTAAGTCACTTTCTTTAACACGTGTATTTGTGAACACCAACAGTGCCTCCAGACAATATATAATTTGGCTTCAAGGCTGATTCTACATTTGCCTATCCATAATTTGACCATAACACAAGTGCTAATGTTAAAGAAACTATTTATTTGTATGATATCTGAAGCTTGCCTAGAGACAGCTAGGTGTTGCAGTGGGTAGACTTATGGTATCAGGAAGACCTGAAGGCAAATTCTATCTCAGATATTTACTAGTTGTGGGACCCTGGACAAGTCTAATTAGCCTCAGTTTCTTCAACTGTAAAATGGGGATAATAATAGCATCTGCCTCCCAGATTGCTTTATGGATCAAATGAGATCACATGATATTGTCGTTGTTGTTGTTTAGGTCTGTCCAATACTTAATTCCATTAACATAATTCCATTTGGGATTTTCTTGGCAAAATTACTGGAGTGGTTTGACTTGCTCAGGGTTGCATAATTAATAAATGTCTGAGGCCAGAGTTGAACTCATAAAGGTGAATCATTTTGACTCTAGGCCTTTCACTCCAACCACTAGACAACCTAGCTGGCCATTCTGATACATAGTAGACAGTTCCTCAATTCCTCCCTTACTTCGTCCCTCCCTTCCTTCCTTCTCTCTTTCTTCCCCTCCTTCCTTTCTTCCTTCTCCCACCTTTCCCTCTCTCCCTTAGTTCCTCCTTTCCTTCCTTCCTTCTTCATACTTTTTCAGCTTTGGCCATATTACAAATTGTACAGGAAAAATTGTAGCATCCACAAAGTGATATATTTTATCTTGAAAATAGTCATGTGTATTGTCAAAAAAAACCCCATAAAATTAAAATATATACTTTGCAGGAATTTAAGCTTAAAGCAGACATTTAAATCCACCAGACTTCTTTGCATAGTGAATTCAGCTCCCCCCCCCCAATCATAATATATACACAAAAAAACTCAAACAAAGATTAAGGAGCTAAGACTGTTCCAGACTCACTCCCACTGGGTTATTCACAAAGTCTGGGACAGGTTACCTGGGATTATGCACATCAAGCCCCAAACTCCATCTTCATTACTCTGTAAATTCCCAAGGCAAGAGGAGTCACTGACCTATGATTTCACATTGGCAGAGGGAACTCCAAAACGGAAATAAGCACAGCAACTCTTTGACAATGTGTACTCTTAGAAAGTCACCTGGGTATAGAAACTCTAAATGACTTGTCTAGATCATAAAAACCAGTGTGTGCCAGGGGCTAAATTTAAACCCTGGGTTTTCCAATTTCCAAGACAGGTTTCTTTTCATTATGCAACAATTGTTATTTTTTATGTAAGCCTGCATACTTGAAAAATAAAATATTTCCATCCCATTGTTGTCTTATTTTTCATGTTCTCCCTGGCATCAACAGATATTATTTAGTTGAGAAAAAGTCTAAAGACCAGGTGAACTCAGTAGATCTGGTGGAAATTTCCTTAAATGCAGATCTGACTAGATGACTATCAGACTCAACCAACCCCTATGCTTTCCTATTGACTGTAAGATAAAATATAAAGTGAAGCACTGAACAACTTTTTCTCACCTATTTTTCCAATCTCAGTGACATTACTTCTCCTCCCATTTCCATGTTATCCAGCCCAAATAAACTCTTTGTTCCTCACACACTGTTAAGAATATTCCATCTCTCATCTCCATGACTTTGAACTGGCCATACCACAAGTCTGGAATGCACTCCCTCCTTTCCTTTACCTCAAAGTCCCTCTCTGCTTCTGAGTTTCAGATCAAACACCATCATCTACATGAAGTTTTTCCTTATCTTCCACTTGTTAGTGCCCTCCCTGCCAAACTACCTTGTATATATTTTTTTCATCTTATATTTATTCTGTATATATTTTTATATGCATTTTTCTTCCCATTAGAATATAAGCTCTTTAGGAACAGAGATTAATTTCTTCTTTATACTTATGTCCCTATCATCCAGCACAAAGCCTAGTAGGTAGGCACTTAATAAATACTTGTTGACTGTTTGAGAATAATATGCTTCTCTGCTTTCAGAATCTTACTACACAGGTATGCATTTTCAAAAACAATGTCTCTCTGGGTAGAAGAACTAATTTGAATGTAAGATGGTTATAATTAGTATAGATAGGGTTTTTCTGTCCTTCCCAGGCATTTCCACTGGAATATTAGGAAATGCCCAATCTTGAGATTAGACTCCATCACCTAGGTTTCAAGCTAATTTATATGCTCTCTGATGAAGGTCATATCGATATCATGCACAACTTCTATCAGCTTTGTTGATTCCTTGGAGGAAGAATGTTCAAGCACATTGAGAGCTATTCATTCTTGGCAGATTGATTTCTCCAGGAACTTTGTCATAGTAACTGACAATTCAATGCTACCCAAGTGTATCTGAGGGCACAATGCTAACATAAATATTGTTGGCAATTCTGAGCATATCCCATTGTGGAAACAGGGATACTTTACTTCTGCTGCTCGGTTTTCTATAGCTCAGTGCAGAAGATCATGTCCTTTGGAATCATAGAACAGTCAGGACTCATTTGGTAGACAGGCTGACTTCAGAGTCCTCCAGCTCAGTACAGAATGAAATGAACCGAAAGGAAAAGATTTCAAATAAGTTTTTTATTTGAAACATTTAAACACTCATAGAAACCAGGTACAGTCCAAGGAAGAACAGAGCTCCTTCTTAAGATTTTTAGGGTGCAGAAATTGTGGGACAGAAGCTTTCTACACCTTAAAAATCACAGCAGACATTAACCATTCTTGACCCCCATGGAGCCCCACTATGGCTTGTTTGAAAGGTATTTCCCTGGCTAAACTTAGAAGATAGGTAAGAGTCCTTACAGAATAGCAATTATATCCATACTAGATGGGTTTATCCCCAAGAGGATTTTCTTTCAGCCTTTTCAGGTTGTAGAAGTCATGCTTCTTAATGGGCTTTAAAAATTCAATTCAATTGAAATAATCTCAACAAACACTGATTGTCTAGTAGAAGGGAGGCCCCTTAACCTTCCTAGAATTCTTCACTAGGTTCAGGGGATAAAACGAAAGCAAAACCTGCTCTGGAGAAGCTTTCATTCTACCTGAAAAGTGAGAATCACATTTTCTCTAGTTAATAGTCAATAGAAGCTGATGCCATTATGGGAATATTAACTCCTGGTAGACAGAGAATGTTTGCTTTATGCCATTTCAACTTCACAGTTTAGTACACAAGGATAGGCCTGGGCCAGTGATTTCATCATCAATACAGGCAATTCCTGGTAAAGAAATCCTTCTACTAATGAAGACCATGGGCATTTTATCTATAACTTATGATATTGGAAAGTTGACTGGGAAACTGAGAAGTTAAATGACTTATACAGGTGTCTCAGAGACAAAAAATCAAATCAAATCAAATCAGGGCTTTGTTTACTTTGTAGCCAGCTCTCTATCCCCCCAAGCTGTCTCTTCTAGGACAATGTATATTGGATTGAATTGGAAGTAAACTCATTGTTTTCACATAACAGAAAAAAATAAAGTTAACAGTGAGAAAGGAATCATCTAAAATATTTGTCTGTTATGGGTTTCTAGTGCTGATTTTACTACTAATTTTGTGTCCTGGAATGTTTGTATCCCAAATGCATCGCACAGAGCATACAGCAGGAGTGGTTATTGTGTATTTGACTTCAGACAAGCCTTTTAACCTTGTGAGACCTGTGTGAATAACAGCTGGAACTCATTTCTTTTACTTGAGGAATTCAAGGTACGCTCTCTCCACCAAGAGAGGCTGCAATTCATTTATAACTTAATAGATTAAGTCATAAAGAATTTTCTGAGATATATAGATATTATTTGTTCTACATTATACGACCATTTAAAGTAGAAGTCATATCAAGAATCTAAGTCTTCTTGACTAAACTCAGTCCTCTGATGACTATACATGCTCTGTGTTTCATTCAAAATAGAGAAATTGTATCTGCTCTAATTGCCTTATAGATATTTCATAATGATAAGGAGTTGATGGATATCTAGGTAGCAGAGTAGACAGAGCACTTCTTGTTTAGAGTCAGGAAGCATCTTCTTCCTGAGTTCAAATCTGGCTTCAAACACTAGCTGTGTGACCCTGGACAAGTTACTTAACATTGTATGCCTCAGTTTCTTCATCTGTAAAATGAGCTGGAGAAGGAAATGGCAAACCACTCCAATGTCTCTGCCAAGAAAACCCCAAATGGAGTCATAAAGAGTCAGACAGAAATGAAAAATTATTCAACAATAAAACTGATAAACTAAAGGGTGTCCTAAGGTGGGCAAACAGACATGTTTGACTAAAGCAATAAAGGAAAGAGCTGAGAAACAAACAAAAGGTTAGACAAAAGATAAGGAGGAAGACTTAGTTGCTTAGGACAAGAAGTGCCCAAGAACTTATCCAAGAAACAAAATCCTAGAAAATTAGAATGCACCAACCAGAAGTTAATGACTCCATGAGAAAATGAGAAATATTCAAATTCCAAAGACTAAAAATGTAGAAAATATTTTAAAAAATCAATAACCTGAAAAACTACTCAAGGGGGAAAATATGTAAGAATCAATCAAGTAAGGAGCCTGAATACCATATTTCAAGAAATCATGGCTATGGTTGGTGGCACATGCCCGTAATACCTGCTTCCAGAGAGGCTAAGGCTTGTGGATCACTTGAACTCAGGATTTCTAAGCTGTAGCAGTGCCAGATCAGATTTGGTATCCACACTATGTCTTGCACCATTATGGTGAGCTCCCAGTCAGTATCAAGGGGCTACTGGCTGCCAAAGGAGGAGCAGCCCAGATAAAAAATGTATCACATCAAAGCCTCGATGTCAATCAGCAATGGAATTGAACCTAAAAGCAGCCACTATACTTCCATCCTGGGCAAGATACTCAGTATTAGTTTTTTTTTTAAATCATGAATGAAAATTGCCCCAAACCGGACTTTAAAGCAACAAGGTGGCAGACTACATGTTTTCTCCAATTCCCACACTGTCCCAAATTTCTTCAAAAAAGGAATTATGAACCAAAGATAAAACAATTTTCATTGTTACTGTGGACACTCCGGATCTAAAAGAAGGTAAAAACAAACAAAAAACAAAAACCTAGACACTGATGTTCACTGACCTTGAGCTTACTCAGTATCCCTCTTCTACTTCCCATAAAATTATCAGTGAAGTTGTTCTAAACAGAACCAAGGATGAAAAATAGAATTATATCAAAACCCCTTTCCCCTCAGTGTCTCCTCCTTTTTTTTAAAGTAACTGCAGGAACATCATATTGCGTTTGCAACAAAAAGGGAAACTTGAAACATCCTGCCCTGTACTTCATGGACTGGAGAGAGAAAGAAATGCAGAACTGTGAAATCTGGGAACAAAGAAAGTGCTACAGCCTTAGTCTGGGTCTGTATATGCTATGACTGGGCCACTGCAAGAAGAGAGTCTCAAATATGAAAGATACCTTCCATGACTTTAGGGAGCTGGGAGTAAAGGACAAGTCTAAATTTAAGAGCCAGATTCAAGAGGTAGCGGAACTGGCAATCACAGATGGTAAAATGGGGAGAAAACTCATTCCCCATTCTGAAAAGGGCACTAAACTAATAACTCTTGCCCCTATATTTCTTTCACCACCTGGAGAACCTAGAAAGAGATTGGGAGGAAGTTTTAAACATTAAAAATTGGAGGAGGGGGTACAATCTGTCTGGGTACTCCACCAAATCTTAGGTATCAATGTTTTAATCTTTTTCTTTATTATATAAAAATGCATCCTTGTTCAATGATGTGAAATATAGAGATTTGGTCAGATGAAAGGGATTTTTTACATAGTGATGGTGGAGGTGGGGAACCATCCAGACATTTCCATCATTAAAGCAATCTTCAACTTTGAGTGAGCAGCATCAATCCAACTTTCCAGTTAATGGGGTGGGGTGGAGAGGGGCATAGGGAAGGGTAAAGAAGGCTTAAGGGTCTTTGAAAGCCAGAGCTCACACAGACTACTATCTTAATGGTGCTGCTAGCCCAAGGTTGTGCCCCCTGGAGGTCACTTATCCATACCACATTTCCTATCTGGTTAATTAATTGACAGCCTGCTTCTCTGGAGACTGCAGAAAGCAAAAGGAAGAGCCTGGTGACCAAGAATATAATTTTGAATATACACTTAACCACTAGAACCACTTGCCATACTCAAAATTCCATTTGCATTTTTTATTTAGTGAATGCTAATTGCATTGCTCTTTGGATCTATTGAGCTATAAAGAAAGACTCTAAAAGATATTTGCTTATGAATTACTTCCAAATGACTTTTTTCCCTCCTGAAATACTGTCCAGCGAAAGTAATCACGAATCAAAGAATCCCAAACTGATTACTATTTGGTAGAAATGAGCATGACCCATTCCTCTGCCTTTCTCATTTCCCTTCCTAGGAATGTTCAGCTATAAACAGTGTTTTAAAAATCATTTGTCAGTATACTCAAAGTGTTGGGTTTAAGGTAAAGTAAACATTTAACAAACTTGTCATTATTATTCTGCCCAACATCAGTACCTTATTAGCAATTCTTATTTTCCCTCCAAAATTTTATTCAAGTTCTGGAGAAATTGGGAGATGAGGCTGCCATACTGAAAAAGGAAGTTAATATTTCTTTCTTCCTTGACTATGGTAAAAGAAGGTGGAGATTGGCCAAAAAATAAAATTAAGATTAAAACAGAAAGGAAAGCACCAGATTATGAGTCAGAGAATACTTGGCAAACCAAGCTGAAAATGTAGATGAACTGACTAAATTATGGAAATCCAAGATACATTTTACATGGAAGAACACACAAAAACTCAACAAATCTATCATTTGATTAAAGAGTAAAACAATTATTAAATAAATGTATTTATCCTACTTGATTCTTTTTTTTAATACTTTGAAGATATTAGATTTCATTGGTGTGAGGGATTCCTCCACACCAATGCAAATCAATGTATATGATCTTCACAAATTGTTGTGTCCCAAAAAAATCCTCACTTGACAGCCAACTTTTTGCTTCTCTAAACTTAAGGAGGCTAGTTCTCAGCTAATAGACCTATTCTCTAGTTTTTGATCTGTACAGAATCCTAGCATTCTTTAAAAATAAGGTTGTAAGGAAATTATAGAAATCCAGAATCCCTTGGGCAGCAAAATAAAGCAGTAAGGGTCCTGGATATAGTCAAAGAACCCTATGTGCAAATTCTAACTGCCACTAATTACCTGAAATAAGGGGATATGGCAAGTATTTGAATAAAAATCAATGAACTGGGAGAAAGCATTTTATTATTTGAATACACTTCAAATCACTTAGGTAAAGAGAGAAAACAGATGAGATGAAATGTCTGGAAAATAGGTCACATATAGGAATGATACAACTGTCATAGGGACTACAATTATCCACATTTCTGCTAATACTCTCTCTGTCAAAACTTCTTGATTTGCTTTAATGATAATTCCACCCTTCAGAAGGGTAGAATTTCCATAAATTACTCAGCTCAGCTACATTTCGAGTTTGAGTTGCATTGTATCTGCTGGTTCCAATAAGAAATTCTTTTCTGGAGCTAATTCTTCCCAATAAGGAGGAACTAGTTGCTGAATAGAGGGACTGGGAATAAGAATGGGTCAGAAAATAAGAGAAAACCTAGAAGGAAATAACTACTCCCTCCTAGGATTTTTAATAGATGAAAGACAATCTAGGTATGGTTTGCTAAGCACCCCAAATTTTGAGAAAGTAAATTTTAAAGGGTTCAGAAGAAAAACTAAAATTCTCCAGAAGTACACACAAAAGGCCACGGAAATGCTTAAGAATGAAATTTTAAAGGCACAAAGGAAAAAAATCCCTAGTGAGAAGAGAAAATAGGATTTTTGTTAAGAGAACAAGATGAAAACACAAGGAATTCACTAATCGAATTGATTTTTTTTTTAAAGAAATGTACAAATTTTGGAAGCAAGGACAGGTAACAGAATATAAGAACATGGCACGATCTTATAAACACATTTGTCCGAAGTACTAAAGCTCAGAATGAACTATGGCTGATTGAGGAGGGAAGCTAAGGGCAACAAAGGCATATTTTATAAATATAAATAAAATAATATGTAATATAATAATTTTATAATATATATAATAAACATATAATATAATAATAAAAATTTTAAAATATATAATGGGAGAAAAATGAAGCTCAGAGAAGGAATAGTACCTTTGTTCTAGGATGGATAAGACAATAATGTGTGTGTGTGTGTGTGTGTGTGTGTGTGTGTGTGTGTGTGTGTGTGGAGGGGGGAGAGACAGAGAAAGGGAAACAGAGACAAAGACAGAGAAGACACAGACAGAGATGGAGGCAAAGAGAAATTTGACCCATAGGAGGTGGTCTTCCAATGCTTTGTCTATTTAGCTAGTTCCAGATAAGTCAGAATAATGAAGCCCCTGAAAGTGGTCACATTTTTACAATTAGGATTGCCTATTGATCTGGAGACAATTATTTTACATAATTAGTCATGTAATTATAATTTTGAATAGTGTGAATTCAATTACATGTGATCATTTGAGAGGATTCATCTATTTGCACTAATTGGGACCTTAGCTGAACCACTCATTATCACTTAGGCTTCTGGTTGTTTGTCCTTCCAGGGAAATGATGTCATGATAAGCAAGTGAATCAGATTTAAATGAGTAAGGTGTTCACTAAGTGGTCTGTGTGACCCTGAGGTTGTCACTTGATCTCTATCAGCCTCAGTTTCCCCATATGTAAAGTGGAGATAACAGTACCTACTTCATAGTTATGATGACTGAGTGAGAAAACATGCATAGAACGATTTCCAAACCTTCAAATGCCATGTAAATTCTAACTCTATTGTTATTAGTATTGTTACTTTTTAATCATCATTATTAATACCTATACATAGGTAGCACTATGCCCAGTCACTCCAAACTTCCATGTGATTGCCCAGAATGCTGTCAGAATGTGATCCAAAGAGGTAGGGAATGAAATAGTGTCACACAGGCTTCACCCATCCTGTACTCATGAAAATGATTTTTTTTTCTAAACCCAAATAAACATTTGGGCTCCAATTCTTTCTAAGAAATTTTACAAATATGTACTAAGGGGCTGTTCTTGTCAATGGGGATTCAAAGAAAGGCGACATCAGCCCCTACCCTCGAGGATATTACAATCTACTGGGAAGAGACATGCAAACCACTATGCACCAAAATATGTAAGGAATAAATTGGAAGCCTTCTCAGAGAAAAAACCACTAGCATTAAGGCAAACTAGGAAAGGGTTCTTGAAGAAGATAGGATTTCAGCTGAGATCTGAAGGAAAAAAGTAAAGGTAGGAAAATTGAGTTCTTGCATTAATCCTAAGCAAGTTTTTTCCAGATAGTCACAACTACATCATACATTTCTTCTGAATGCATTTTAATGTTCAATATAAACATATCTTACCATTATAGAATATAGTTGATACTCAAATGGACCTTTGGGTTCCATTTCTTTCAGCTAAATTTAACCTTACTAGGTTCATCCTATCCCTTTAGCCTAGTAAATTATTTCTAGACAGATGCAAGTATATTATACTTTTCTAATGCTTAAGTGTCCAGTATGGTATAGTCAGAAGAGGGACTCGATAAACACTAGTCAGGTGAAGGAGTTCCTCCCTAAAATAACTTTACAAAACTGCAATAATTTTCTGAACTTGAAATTGAGTCTCAATTTTGTGTTATAAGATAAAATCTCCTCAAAATATACCCTATAAAGCCACTAGTACCTCAAAGGAGCCCATATATTTTCTCAAATGACTGGACCACAATATCACAATGTTCTCCAACTGAATCTGAAATCCATTCACTTGAAATGCTCAGGCTCTCACTGAACCAGATGCAGTCGGCCACCTGAAGAGAAGAGATCCAAAGTTTAAAAGGCAGCAAAGAAATAGCTCTTTTTCCCCCTATGAAGAGTTTAAACTATTTATGTGTACAGACTCTGCCCCTGATGCTAGCACCATCTCTGCCCAGAAAACAGTTTCCGGAGCCCCAAGGAGATGCTTTTTCTTCTCTGACTTCTCACACACTCTTGTTTCAAATGAATTTAAAGCTTTTTTTGTCCAAATCCCTGAAAAGGGGGAAAAAGTGCAGTTTTTCTACTATTATGCAAATAGATTAATCAGCCAATGCTCCAGTGAGAATTAATTTATATTTGAATCAAATGAGGCCCGGATGCTTTCTAAGTGAAGCCCCTGGCCAAAGCTTCAGCTAGGTAGCAACCTCATATTATTCATTTGACGAAATGGGAACTGACATAAATACCATGGCTCCCTTTCAATCCGATTACCCCGTTACCTCACATCAATGCTACCCCAGCCATCACACTCTGGCGTTGTTCCTTTCAGCAACCACTGACAACTCCTCCTTGATAAACAAACACCCACGCTGCCACCTCAGACCCCCACTCTTAACCCATCATCCCTGCTCAATGGACCCTATTCGACAAGGTATTTTATTTTGTTTGTCAGAACCAAGGACTAAAAACACAGTTCGAAATATGGCCTAGCCCAAGCAGTTCATTCAAAGCTGCCCTTTCAGCATCAGTCAGGGAGAGTCCTTGGAAACAAGACCCTCAAAGTGTCTCCTCTTTAAAGAACATTATCCCTTCAAGACTGCAACTCCATAACCCCCCCAACTCTTATGAACTTTTTTTAAACAACAACGCATACACACACACACAAAACCCTAGTCCCAAAACCCCACAGGTTTTGCGGGACTAGTCTGACCTGAAATTCAGACAAACTGAACCTACATTTTGAACTGTGTCTTTGTAGTAAATACATGTTGACAACCACTAAATTCTTTCCCATTGCTTTGCAAACAAATTTCTTTTTTTTAAAGGTCCCACCCTCCCCTTTAAAACTGTGGACATTTAAAAAGATTGGCTGGAAAATCCACCAGGTGGGGGGAAGGCCTTTCCAAGCAGGCAGCAATCTGTTTCAGGAGCTCCTTACCTTGGTAATTAGATTAGCAGGGAAAAAGAAAATAACAGCCAATCAAAACAAGTCCCTTATAATTTATTGTACTAAATTGACTTGAAATGTCTTGAATGATGGCTAAAAAAATCTGCATTGGAGTCCTTTGCATGCTGGAGATGTAAATGAAAGAGGAAGAAAACAAAGGTACCTTTATTATATCAAATAATAAATATTGTAGTATTTAGTCCATTTTAGAGGGACTGGTCAAAAGTTCCACGAAAGCATGAGCTGGGACTTTCAACATGGTTATGAGTTTTCTTGTTAATAGTTATTCAAACATCATGGTATTCATTATTTCTACAGAGAATGTAGTTATATACCCCCACCCACTTCTTGCCAGGCAGGCACCTCAGATCCCAGGACCTCTTCTCTGAATAAATTCTCCCTCTTTTGCATCGTTCCCTCACAGAATTCTTCTATTCCTTTAAAACACAGCTGGAGAACTAAAAAGCTTATATTGATTCCCCCTACCACCACCACTATCAACTGCCTGCTAGATCTTCCCTAACTACCTGATATTTATTTTATACTAATTCCATATATCCTTAAGTAATAAGTGACTGGCCAAGAAAAGCCCAATCTTTATGAACATGCATTCTCTGCCTCATGAAATCCCTAACATGGACATTAGAGCATGCATGAGTATTTTATGTATATTTTCTATCTACTTACTATATGGCAAAAGTAAGCCTTTCATTCACTTTTGCTATTGTTCAGCCATTTTGGCCATGTCCAAATCTTTATGATTCAATTTGGGATTTTCTTGGCAGAGAAATATTGGAATGGTTTACCATTTCCTTCTCCAGCTCACTTTACAGATGAGGAAACTGAGGCAAATAGGCTTTGGTGATTTGCCCAAGACTACAGAGCTGGTAAGTGTCTGAGACCAGGTTTGAATTGCTGAGCCAGAATGGAATGTGCTTATAATAAAGATTAACTGTCAAACTAGTTTCTATTTCCTGGTTATGTTTAAGTAAAGAGGACAGAATGCTCTCTGCCTTTAGGTGGGGGAGCCCATCTCCAACTTGGTAATAGAGGGGAGAAAATGCCCAAGTTTAGGGAGGCAACCTCAAAGACGTGTATGTGTATTTTTGCTCTTACAATGTCTTCTCAGAAAATACTTATTGGTAAAAATTAATTGATGTTAATTAGTTAAATGTTGATGAGATTATATCACTAGTACTAATACTAAATATAATTGGTGACTAATATTGGAGATGACATTAGAATATGAGCTCAAGCTAACAACATTAAAAAATTACTCCTAACTACTAGGTTTCCCTCTGGATCCAGTGAAGGAGACATAAGCAGCTTTGCTCTATGGGGGCCCAACTCATTAGAGATTGGGAGTTGGAATAAGAACCCAGGGGGTAGAAGCCATAGAGCCTGCAACACTCCAAGTGCAGCTTGAACCAGATTAAAATGTAAATAGGAAATATTTAGAAATAAATAAAAAATGCAATAGAATGTAATGCTAATAAATGGTAAGTCAACATGTGGCATTCTTATGACAGTTTAGGGGCTCTCATTTCTTTTTGACAGGACTGCTCTGGTGTCTCTCAGGTCTAGCTCAGTATCTGGAGGTGATTAATAAATATTTGTTAAACTCTCAGTGGACCAAGCATCTTGACATTTGTTCTTGGTCTTCCCATTTTCCCCTTCACCCTTTTCCCAAGGACCTACCACTTGTCATAACATATATATGTTTTCTACTCTCTCTCTAGAGCTTCTTTTGAATCTTAAGGCTTCGAGAATACTGAGGATCAGAGGCCAGGAGAACATAGACTGAAACCTGACCTAAAATCTTCCTCCAAACAGGAAGTTTTTCCTCCTTTTTTTTAAGTTGTTACTGATGTCTTCCTTTTCCTCAAATTAACCCCTATCATGCTATTTCTTCAGATAGAATAAAATCTCTTTGAGGGGACGGAATGTTTCACTTTTGTCCCCACCACCCAATGATTAAGTCTATTATTTATATGCTGTTTCCTTCTTGAGAGCAGGGATAGTTTTGTAATCCCAGAACATAGCAAGTATCTTCTACACAGTAAATCCATGTTCTATAACACAGTTCCTAGAGTAGCAATTCCCTAGAGATTACATACTGCCCACCACACCTATGGAACCTTTCCAGTGACTTTCCAGCCAAAATCGTGTAGCTGTCATTTCATTAAAATTGAGACATTCAACAATAAGAATTATGAATTACCAGCTGTGTGACCCTAGGCAAGTCACTTAACCCTGTTTACCTCAGTTTCCTCATCTATAAAATAAGCTGGAAAAAGAAATGGCAAACCCCTTCTGGATCTTTGTCAAGAAAATTATAAATGGGGCCAAGAAGAGTCAGACAGGACTGAGCAACAGCAACAAAGCTCTCACAGTTGCTGTCTTAGTCTATGTCCATATCTGTTTCTGTCTTTATCTGTTCTGTCTCTGTCTGTCTACCTGCCTGTCTCTATTCTAAATCTGAAATTTCTATTTTTCAAAGTAACTGCCCTCAAAAAGATACCTCCTGTAGAATCCTATTTCATTGCCACTTGAATATAGTATCCTTGAAAGCAGGGATTGTCTCATTTTTGTATTTTTATCATCATCTAGCACAATGTCTTTTTATATGGTAGCCCTTAACAAATGCTTTGTGATTGATTGAATGACTCAGAGCTTTTGAAGGTCATGTTCAACAGAACAAAAGTACTGAGAATGCTGGCAAAACTAGGACCAAAACACAACTTACCTAAGTTAAATGGGGCAAATCACCCAGTTGATGCATCTTTTCAGCCACAACAATCCTTGGAGACTATATTTAATGAAAGGCACAGCCACCCCAACAATATCACAGATCACCTAATTATCAAAGTCATAACATATATCCTTAGAATAAAAGCAGTAAATGGATCTGTTGGCTCTACTCCAAACTTTTCTTTTTATTCATTGAAATGTAATATGAGCTTCGAAAAGTTCTCAAACTACACCATCTCATTTTGGTCCAGACATACCTACTTCCTCAGTAGTCCTCCCAGGTCTTGAAAGTACATGAAGTAAAGATTGAGAGGGAATGTCATCTTGGGCCCCATGTACTCTTGAAGCTAAGAAGGAAAGATCATCTTTAATATCTTTGCAAATGAAAAAGAATTACATTGGGAGCTAATGATTGGGGGAAAGGGAAGCAGGAGAGGAAAGAGGAGGTAAACTAAGTGATCTGTTAAAGACTGAAAACTAAAAGAGAGGTGGTTGTGGTTCAAGACATAAATACCCTAAACAGGTCTTATTAGTCTTTAAAATAGTGAACCCCTCCTCTTCTCCTCGGTAGTATTCAAGTTTCCAAGGGTTGTATGATTAATGTTTAAGAAGCTCCTGGTTTCTTTGCTTGCCCAAAGGGCAACCAAATTATGCATACCCTTTGATACAGCAAAACCACTACTAGGTCTATATCCCAAAGAGATAATAAAAAAGGAAAAAGAGCCTACATGTGCAAAAATACTTATAGCAGCCCTTTTCATGGTGGCAAAATATTGAAAAGTGAGGTGATACCTATCAACTGGAGAAATAGTAGAACAAGCTGTAATATATGAATATAATGGAATACTATTGTGCAATAAGAAATGATGAACAGGCATATTTCAGAAAAACATGGAAAACTTGTAAGAACTGATATAAAGCAAAATGAGCAGAACCAAGAAAACATTGTATACAGTATCAGCAACATCAGCTCTTCTCATCAACACAATGATCCAAAATAAATACAAAGGATTCATGAAGGAAAGTGCTATCCATATCCATATAAAGAACTGATGGACTCTGAATGCAGATCAGCACATATTCTTATCAATCACCTTATTCTTTCTCATTATTTTTTTTCTTTTGATTTGTTTCTTCTTCCACAAGTGTGACTAATGTGGAAATACATTCTAGGAGACAACACATGTATAAACCTTATCAAAGTGCCCCCCATCTTCAGAAAAGAGAAGAAAGAGAGAGGGAAAAGATTAGGAACTTAAAATCTTGTAAAAGTGAATGCAAAAATATTCTTGATTGTAATTGGAGGACTATAAAATACTACTTAATTTTTTTTTAAGAAAGAAACTGCTAGTTTAGAGGAATAAGTAAATAGCCTATGAATCAGAAGCTAAATTTCTTAAGCACCCAATAGGAGAAGGGGTAGGGATGGCATGAACTCTATTAGTGACTCTTGGTCACTGCTTCAATTTCTTCTTCTGTAGTTTTGAGATATTACTATAAACTAGTAATATCTAAGTAAATATATTGATAGACTTATTGGAAAGAGGACACAAGAAAGTAGAAGAGCTATATAAACATTAAATAAAAGGCACCTTATAAACTTGAGATAAAAGGAACATTCTTTAAAATGGCATTAGTTCTATGACCCTGTACAAGTCACTTAAACTCCACTGCCTCCAGAAAGGGGAAGGGAGATCTAGGTAGCACAGTAGATAGAGCAACAGTCCTGTAGTTGGGACCTAAATTCAAATGACCCTGAGCAAGTCATTTAACCCTGAATGCCTCAAAAATGAACAAACGAATGAATGAAAATGGAAAATGCCAAAGGGAATTCTATTTTCTAAAAAATATCATTTATCATAGACTCATAGAAAGAAAGCAAAATGGTATAGTAGAAAGAATAGTAGTTATGGAGTCCAGAGGACAGATAGTTCAAATCCCAACTCTGCCTATTATTATCAAGGAAAAAGACATACACTCTCTCTGGGGATCCATTTTCTCATTTATTCCCTCAAATATCCTGCCAGTTCTATTCCTATGATAGAATTAAAGTTGAGACAGACCTCCAAGATCATTTTGGAACAATCCCTACTTAAAAATTAATTCTTTTCCTAATACACCTGACAAGTGGTTATCTGGCACACATCTCACCAGGCAGTCTATGTCATTCATCCATAGTTCTCATCAATTTTTTTGTCCTCCTATAACTTTCACCTTCTTCCACAAATATCTGAAATCATAAAGTAGGCCCATTCCTAAATAACTATCTCTTCTCCAGATGAAAAATTCCCATTTCCTCAGGGACCACCTGCCTATTTTCAATGCAAATCCAAAATGTTGCACTATTATTTAATTCTTGATCATAAAGCAGCCATTGTCACATCTATTCTTGGCCTTCCCACCTTCCGCTTTCCTCAAGGACGTATAGTTGCCATAACATATATTTATTTTCTACTCTCTCTAGAGCTACAGTACCTGAGGATGAAAGGTCAGGGAAACATACACTGAAATCTGGCCTAAAATCTTCTATTTCCTTTTTAGTTGTTACTGCCTTTTTCTTTTTCCTCAAATTTCTTCAGCTAGAATAAAATCTCGAGAGTAGGGAATGTCGTTTTTGAAAGCAGGATTTTTTTTTTTTGTGACCCCAGCACCCAGCAAACATCTTCTGTACAATGTCTACTTGCTAAATCCCTGTTCTACAGTTGTATTTCCCTAGAGGTTATGAACTGTCCACCTTGCCTATGAGAGGAGACAACCCTTTCTAAGTGACCTTTCAACCAAAGTGATATAGTGGCCATTTCATTAAAATTGGCACCTTTACACATTCAGCACTATTAAGCACCTAAATAGAGGAAGAACAATAAGAATGATGAAGGAACATGTATTCTAGTTTCTACTCCCATTCCAAAATTAATGTTAACTTGTTAAGCCTCAAGCATTGATCACAGATGGTAACATGAGTTTTATAATGTGCTATATATACTCTGCTGGGAAAAGCTAAATATATAATTCAAATATTTATGAAACTCAAAAACTTTCACTGGCTTAATAAACAATCACTGGCCAATAATCAAAGCCTGAGTTAATGCTCTTATTAATCAATCAGATATATAGAAAAGACATATAACATATCATTATTTGAGGCTAAATTTGAACTAGGATCCTCCTGACTCCAATTCTGGTGCTGCTCTAGCCACTGTGCCACCCAGGTGCTCCTTGTCTAAATTTTTAACAATCTTCTTTATCTCTCCTTTTATCTTTTCTCTCTTTGAATACTGTCTCCCAATCCACACCCCACAAATGGTGCATTCCAATTAGACCTACCTGCCCTGGCAATGCCAGTGTCCAAACTTTTCTCTATTTCCACTCAAAACTATGCACATTATCAACTGATTATTTTTTAAAAAATACTGTGTAAACTAATTTTCTTGGATGTAAAAGGTTGATAGGTCCTTAAAAAGGGAAGGGGAGGTACATGAGCCTTTAAAAGGGATATTGCTAATTAATTTGAGTGAATCTCTAATTGAAATTATGTTCTTTGGTTCTTTTGCCTTTTTTTTTCCCCAAAAGAAAACTGTTTGTGTGTGAAAGAGAGAGGGGGGAAGGGAGGGAGGGAAAGCATATGTATGGATATATGTATGTTGAACCAAATAATCTGAGACCCAACAAAGAGAACTGGTCATTAGAAAACTATTGACCAAAAATTTTATTATTTTCCATTTTGGTCTTCTATTTTGGACCAATGTTAGGTTAAAGTCCTACACAAGAATGGAGAATATGAATATCCAAGTTTGAGAAATGAAATAGTCTAAGTCCTTGATATGATATAATAAAATTGCCATAACCAATGACTATGTGTCCAAAAGCCTTCCAGATAGGAGAAATGAGATTCTGTCCCTACACACACACACTCCAGAATGTGAAGTACATTTCAGACATCAGTTTCCCCTCCTAAGAGTCCAAGCCCCTGAAGATTCAAAAAAAAATGAACTCTACAAAGAGGCATCTGGTCCCAATCAATGAATCATTAGAGCCTAGGAAAAACAAAATAATGAAAAACGCTCCAGCCTATCAGCTTATCTCCTGCCTTCCCCCAAACAAAAAGTAGGCCATTTAGTATAAGGAAAGCTTCCTTCTTTCCAACTCGGCTGTCAACCAATCTGACCTTACCTTCTTCAACATCCACCTTTTGAATACCAGTGTCTAGGACAGAAAAACAATAATTCCAGCTAGGGGCTGAGGGGACCAAAAAAAAAAAAATTAGATGGCTTTCTGAGTAGGACCAAAGCTGGCAACCTGAAAGGCTTGGAGTGAATGGAGAGAACTTGACATTTCTCACTTAATGCCTGATCAGCGTAGCCTAGCTGGGCTGGGGGAAGGAGTGGCGGCTGGATTATATGTTTCAGGAGTGTCCCTCTTCACCTCCCACTTTCATCCCAGGACCTCAGGCATAGCTAATCTAAATTCACTCCACTTTGTTCTTGGCTGAAAAGTCGGTCCTGGGGAGTGGGGAGGGAGATGACTTGGGAACAGCACAATTTCCTAGATCCGTGTCCTCTACTGGGGGCCCCAGACTAGAGGGGGAAAGCTGCCATTGGTAACCTTAAAAGTGGAGGTCGTCCTGATGTGGAGGTGGGGTAGAAGAGAAATGCTGATTTAAAGGTCCTGTGGACGACCATTCTAGGTGATATCAGGATGAAATTCCTTCTAAGAAGGCTGACAGATTGAGGAGCGAGAAAGTCAATTTTCATGGTTTTAGTAAATAGGACCCAAATTTGAGTTTAAAAGGAATTCTTCCACGGAAAACTAACCCGAAAACCATCAGGTAGGGGAACTTCTCTCCCACAGTAATAAGTAAGGGAGAACCAAGGAGGAAAAGAAAGAAGGGAAGAACAAGAATCGGACAGGGACTCCGAGAGTTTTTAAAAAGAGAGACATCCTTAACCAAGGGCAACATTCACCTCCTGTAACTACCTCCACCTACTCCGCCGAGTCAAAGAACACACCGAGTCCCCACATTCCCATCCTCCAATTAATTTTAATTCCATAGGACGTGATGACATCATCTGTTCTCGGTTTCACTTGCCCCCCCCTTCGTCTGCCCCGTCCCCTCCCCCCTTATCTCCTCCACCCCCATTTCCCCAGGGGGGCGCCGTCGGGGCAGCGAGGCTGAAAGCAGGAGCAAACGTAAAGTCTTCTTGGCTCTAGGGCGCCAAGCGTACCCAGCGCACTCTCACCGAGATCCTCTTTCTTCGCGTCTAAATAAAAACCCACACACGCACACACACACAAAAAACACAACACACAGTTAACCACCTGTCAGGGCTGAGGATACAATAAGGCTGTCCCCAAAAGAGCTTTTCATGCATGCGTAATATATTTGTTCAGCTATTCACTTAATGAAGCTGATAGATGTGATGCAAAACAATGCTCAAGTTAATCTATTTAGTAAAATGTTTTGAGACTTTCAAGCTATGTTAAGGAGGGTAGTGTTCGGGGACATTCTCATTTAAATGCGTCCATCTCCCCTCTTAGGCTGCACAAGGGGGTTCGAGCAACCTATGTGAATATAATTTCTTATAAATGTGTCTTTAATGGGTTTAATTCACCCTTGCCAGCTGTTTTGGGAGCTATTTTGTAAGAGCAAAACAAACGTTTCAGGCTTGGAAAGCTAGTTAAAATTAGTTTCGGTCAGCGAGGCCAAGCTATATTTCCTGCAAACCATCTGCTTGATTGGCACAATAGAAGGATTTTCAAGGAAAAAAAAAAGATGGGGGTGGAGGGGAAGGTTCCGGGACTAGGGGTGGGGGAAGAATCCAGAAGGGGCCTCGGCTGGCCAATGGTACTTACTCGCGGCCTATTCGGAAGGTGAACGCCCTAGGTGTCTTAATATAGCGGCTCTCTGCGCAGCCTCGGCTTGCAGTCAGTTCCTGGACCAGCTTCCACCCCGGAGAAAGTTCACAGAGGTCTGAGTAAGGCCGCCGCTCCTCAGCGTCAGCCCCCGGCCGTGCGCCCGCCGGCCTCCCTCGCAGCACGCACACGTGCGGCGCACGGAAGCGCAGTAGCCGCGGGCTTGGCCTGATTCTGACCCAGGCCTGGCCTGGCCGGAGAGGGGCTGCCCGGGGCTGGAGCCAGGAGGCCATGCTTCCCGCCAAAGTTCTAAGTGCACGCTTTCCCTCTCAAACAGCTGAGGCGCGGGCCCCAAAGGAAGCAAGCTTTTGCGCTCTGGCAAGGAGTGGAGTGGGTCTGGTTCTGCTTAAAGGCCCCTTGGGTCTCCGGGGACTCGAGTGCCCTAAGCAGTGGTCCTTAGCGACGGGCTAGACTTGAGGCCCTGCCACCACCCGCGCCCAGCTTGGCCCGAGGAGGTGGAGAGAGGGCAAGAAAGGGGCGACTTCTGCCTCCTAAAACAAGGCGGCCGGCACTCCCCAAGGAGTCCAGAACGTGGGACCCTCTGGCACCTTTGGGGTGGAGGAGGGGCTCAGCAGAAGAGCTAGAACAGGTAGCCCGAGGCGACCTGACCGGATTCCCCAACTTCTATGCCAGATTTCGGGCAGCTCTACCGGGCTGAAGATAGGATTGGGGATAGAGAGTGCAAGTAGCCCCGGTTTCTCTTTCAGCCGCCTCCGAGTCTGTTTTGGGAAGCTTACCCCAAGCAAACCAGAAGCCTAGAATTCCCCAGTTCACCTACGCAGGCAGGCGCTTATCCAGATTCTGTACTCCCAAGTTTTTTGTCCCCAGCATCTCTCCCCCCCCCATTTCTTAAAAAAAAAAAAAAAGAAAGAAAGAAAGAAAAAAAAGAAAAGAAAGAACCCTGAGACAAAGAACTCTAGAGACTTCTCCGAAATAAATGTGAAGATAACGACATTAAAACGAATGGCAGGAAGCACAAAACCCCACGGGCACAGGTCAAATGCCATTAGTCACAGGTCTTAGCTGCAGACGCCGGAGCTCCAGGCCCTATAAACGATCGCTGACTTTGAAAAGAAAAGTGCAAGGGGATCACTTAAAGTGAGATCCTTTCGTCGGATTTCTTGGTCCTTAAGATCTCTCCCCCTTTCAGAAGCACCAAACTCTCTCCCAACCCCCAACCTTTTTTCTCCTGCTGCCTAAAGAATTCTGCAGGACGCTAAGTAACCAGGTCCACGTGGATCGCAGCATGGGTTTGACCCAACCTTCCAAAAAATGTCAGTCCCCCCTTTTAAAAGCAAAGAAATTACCAGCAGTTGGTCTATAGTGAGGCAAAATGCTCCCGGTTTATGTGGAAAGAAAGGAGTAAAATCATCTAAATGGGAAAGATGATGACGTTAAGAGGGAGAGGGAGGGATGAGAAGCCCCCAAACCTCCAGAAACTGCCCAAAGAGAATATAATCACACGCCCCACCCTGTTGCCCTTCCATCCCTCATACCCAGAGGTGATATGTGTGGAAATGACTCCGAGTCTCGTTCCGAGTCTTCTCAAATTTCACTCTCTGTATAATTTCTGTGATCTCTGCTTCTGTTTGGGGGCCGAAGTTTGGAGTTCTGAAAAGTAACCTCTCAGGGCAATAGCTTTCAAGACGGTCCCAGGACTTGCATGCTCTAAATAGCCAAATAGAAAACGAGACTTCGATGGCCCCTCCATGAAAGATCCAAAGTGGGAGGTGTTCCAGATGAGATCTCAGATTGCCCACTGAGTTCCGGGGAACGGGGGGGATTTAAGTGGGAAAACCTAATCCGGAGCCCCGTTTCAAGCGCAGGTGATTCAAAGTAATTTCTCCTTATTCCTCCTGCTCCAGGTCCTCCTGAATCTCTAAGAAAGTTGTCCCTGGTTTTAGTGCAAAACGCCCAAAATGGGAAATTCTCGAAGTACTTCAACAGATATTGCTCCCCACCCCCCCCAACACCCAACCCCAAAGTGTGCCTCGGATCGAATTAACTCGTGCAGTCAGTTCCTATAGACAAACATCCAACAAAAAAAATATATATAAATTTTTTTTTTTTTTAAATAGCTCCTTTCCCTCTTTACTTTGCTCTTCTTCTTCCTCCCGCCCCCAACTCCGGGCTGAGTAAGGTTAGGAAACTGCACAATATCACTTTTCATCATTAATTCTGGTCCTCAGAGTCCGCACTAAATAACTTTTTAATTTGATTCCAGAGAGAGCTTAAGCAGGCTCTCTTTCTTGCCTAATGTGATATAAATCGCAGATGCACTTTTATTGAATGGTTAAAGCAGCGACATGGAGATAATCAACACAAAACGCCCCGAACAAAACCATCGAGAGAAATAAAGCTGGTTAATAAGATTTTTGAAAAAGCTTTGTGTTAAAAAGTAAAAAGGGAAAACAGCTGAAGGTGACAGTTAGTTCATGGTTAATAGGATAAGAGCCCTACGGCTGAGGCTGCACACTTCTCTTCGTTTAGGTTTAGCCACACTAAAGAACTGAATGGAACATTTAACACATCTGTTATATCCTCTAACAGGGAAATCAGGTGAAATCAACTTCAACAGCTCCTATCGCTAAGCTACCGGAAAGCAAAAGCATTGGCTCTGGCGAGAAGTCCGACAAAAAACACTCTGAGAAAGGCCCAACTTCCTTAAAGTTAGGAAAAGCTGTTGTATTGTTGCTCTTGCCCTCACTCCCCCTTGCGCCTTTTTTGTGAAGTTGGGCTCTACTACTCTGCATTACTGAAACTTAGAGAACAAATATACATATATGGATTATATAGAAGAGAATCATATTCAAGACACTTGAAAACAGCGGGAAAAGGTGTCTCCGCCAAAAAAAAAAAAAAAGGAAAGAAAGAAGGAAAAGAAAAGAAAGAAGGAAAAAGGAAAAATTAGAAGTATGTATTTGAACGAAAGACGGACAGGATCGCTTTTATATCAGGAAAGAGAACAAATCCTTGAAGAATCCACCTCGACTGAGTTGGAAATAGGCATTTTTGTCGGAAGGGAATTAAGTCCCACTGTTCCGGGATCTTTGAAAGAGGCTAGTCTGCTTTTCAGAAGTTTAGGTCGCACTGCCTTTGGTTCCAAGAACCTCCACCAAAGCTTGGAATGCTTTGCAAATTTGCTAGTAAGTTTCAGAATGTTACACGTTTTACACAACATGTGGTTAAAGGAGCTGGATTTATCGAAGGTCATCCTCGTCTGTCCGGCATCCAAAATAACCCACCACCCCGTCCCGCAGTATGCATTTAAAAGTTTTCTGTGATATTTTACATCTCTAATGCCTTACGTACATTAATTGCACCCCTTGCTTCATTTCTGGTTTATGTTTCTGCTGAGAAGAGAGGAGGGACTATGAAAAAGTTTGTTTTAGCATTCCTCGATTTGTATTTTTATGGCCTCCACCCCCAACCTGCAGATGAGTCTATATGAATATTTATTTATATTCTAAACTCAGCAGGAGGGAGCAGCAAATAAATTTAGTGCTTTCTTTAAATAATTCCTTTTCTGTGAGGCAAAAATAATGTCATTGGAAACTTTTAAATAGGCATTTAATTAGCCTGTGTTGCTTCTGAACAAAAACCCTGCTGGGATCCTTTGGAACACTGTATTCCAAAGAGGCGGTCAATATGCAAAATTGATGACTACACGTTCTTTGTTACCAGGCCATTGTGCATTGCTTGCTTATGAAGTCTAATCCAATCATAAATTGCACCCCTGCACCAATCAGAGCGCCCAAAGCCCTCGATGAATGAAACTCAAGTGGAGAACTTTGTTGAACCTCATTGTTCGAGCTGTCACTTTTGAAAGAGCTTTAGCGGACTGACCACTATAAAACCCAACATCTAGCAGGAAGGGCCGTGTAGACCTCTTGTCACCCTCACTAGCTGGATCTTCCCTCGAGAAGTTTGCAAAAGAGGAGAGAAGAACTGAGGGTGGGAGGGGGAGGGAAGAAATCTCCGATTGGATACGTTGAATAAGATTATTTCTTTTTAAAAAAAAAGAAAAGAAAGAAAAAGCTACTGAGATGATGTTCCCTAGCCTCATTGCTCCTCCAGCAGTGTACCCCAATCTCCTAAGACCTACTCCTACGCTAACGCTGCCTCAGTCTTTGCAGTCTGCTTTCTCTAGTCACTCCAGCTTCTTGGTGGAAGATCTGATCAGAATCAGTAGGCCGGGGAGTTACCTGCCCCGGAGCGTCCCCCAGCCCACTTTGTCCCCTCCAACTTCAGGAGCCACCGCTGCCATGACTGACACAGTGACCTCAGACTTAGTCAGTTCCTCCGCTTCCAGCAGCCGGCGAGGGTGCTCCCCGCAGACTTCTACGTCTCAGGCAAACGAAGCCACTTTCCTCAAGTTCGGAGTGAACGCCATCCTATCCTCATCTCCCAGAACGGGTAAGTGACCAACAAGCCCAAGAAATAAGGACACATTCGAGCTTCCGACTTGGTAGAAGTGTGGAGGATGTAAGGAGTCTTGAATGATTCCTTCTGCTGGCTTAGTGTTTCCTCATCTTATCCACATAAGTTTTCACTACCAAGCTGGGCTATTTCAAAAGCCCGGAGGCACTCAGAAACCTTAACTAACCTGAACGGAGCCTCAACCTGTGCAAACCGGGATCTCTTCTTACAAGATCTTGAGTAAAAGTAATGCTGCCAGACACCTACCGACCCTTTTCTTTTTTTCTTTCGTTGCCTTTCTCAGAGTTCTGGTGAGACTGTGTTCTTCCTCACACGTTTGAGCAAGTGATTTTTAAAATACTAGATGAAAAATTGATGTGTACTACGTGATGAGATCCCTCCTTTCCCTACTCCAATCCGTTTCTCTGCTTACAGCCCATACGCAACCCTTCGGGGAGGTGAGGGGAGGGGAAGAAAGAAGGGAGGGGAATGAGCGATAACAACCACCCATAAATTCAGAAAGCAGTTTGATTTACTTTAAGTCTTGAGGTGGGGATGGGGGGCTAATTGCAGGCTCCACGGCATATTTAATCATGCCATGCTTCTTTATTTTCTCTTAAAGAACACATTAGATTAATAAATGTTCTCTCTCCTCCCCTCCTCCTTTTCCTCCCTCTTCTCTTCCTCCTACCCTTCCTCTTCCTCTCTTTCCTTCCTTCTTTCCCTCTTTTTCCCCTACCAGAGACCTCCCCTGCCTTGCTTCAGAGTGTACCTCCTAAGAGTTTCTCCTTTCCCTATTTCGAAGGATCCTTTCAGCCTTTTATCAGATCCTCTTATTTCCCAGGTAAGTCTCAAACTTTTCTTTCCTTATTGAAAACTAAATGGATTCTCTTCGGTAGCCATCTCGTTCTTTGCATATCCCTCAGTAATATTTCTCCGTCCATTCCTAGAGGTTATGCTCTGGTTCAGAGGTTGGAGGGAGTACAACATTCAAGAATCAGTCGCGCCAATTTGATGCCCTATTTAGCACAAGCAGTGACTGCTTGACATTTTGCTCCAATTCCCTGCTCTACAAATTAGCAGGAATTGTCATGGTCCAAATTTGAGGCGGTTCCCTTCTCACTGAGAAGCTGTTGGCATCTCTTCACGGCCGCCGTTTTCCCACAGAGTCAGTGCACTTTGCCATGATTCCCAACAAAGGTTTCAGCACCGAGACCAATTGGTCAGCTCCCTCTGGGCAGCCACACACAGACCCGGCACTCACTCTACCATGCTGCTGATAGACACTTACCAGCCATGGGCTAATTTCCCATTAAGGGTCATTCAGTGTTTCAGCATTTTCACAAGACCACATGGAGTGCTCCGTTGTGTGGGGTGTTTGGTGTAGTCAGGGGGATGTGGGGAGACATCCCCCTCAACCCCCTTCATCCTGCTTTTTTCCAGTATTCCACCCTACTTTACAATTCCCACCCCCACCTCAAACAAAATAATATCAAAAGAACATGGAAGATAGAGAATAAGAAACAAGTCAGTGGGAAACTCGAGGTAATATTCTCCTCCATAGCCATCTCCAGAGGGAGGCGCAGCCACACCTTGAACACAGAAGCTGTTAGTGCACACCGGTGTAGACTCAGAGTAAAAGGTGAAAGTGGAGATACTCTTTTCAATGGGAAATGGCTAGCTATTGGGGGGCGGGGGGGAGGGCAAAAACGCAGCCCAGATCTCCCGATCTCCTAATACGACCAAAAAGAACAAGCGATTAATTTTTAAAAGGGGTTGGGGGAATTCAACACTCCCCCCAAAAAACTTTCATTCATGCTGAAGATAATGGAATCTGCTCCCTTTCTGCCCCATCTCAATGCCTTAACAATAACAACTTGAGGTTTATAAATAGCTTTTCATGTCCATTTAATGAAAATGATTCGGGGAAGAGAAGCCCCTGCCATCAGTATTCTCCCAATGGTCTTGGCATGCAGTTGTGTTTAGTTTGAAAGTGTAAATCTCTTTTGTTCCAATAATATATGGCTTTAGCTGCTTGTCCTCAGCCTTTTTCTGTTAGTTCATTACTACACAATTACCATTCACGCTTCATTAGAATCTCTGTCTCTCCTCGGGAGGGTTTTTTTTTTTAAAGGCGAAACTCTCTCCTTTTTATCATACCAATACCCATTGGGAACCGGTCGATGTGCTAATGAGCTGCCACTTTTCATGTATTTGGACAGAATTCTTTTGGTTTTGTAAAGGAGGAGGGAGGAAAGATTAATATTTTAAAAGATGAATACCGATTATTTAAAAAAAAAACCCATGTCCCCAGAGAATTTTCCCCCTTCTATTGGGGAAGGCACCTCATTTTCATCTGAAGAATACAGAAGAAAGCTTCGGAAAATCCAGGGGTTCAGGGCTAAGGGAAAAGCGGTTTTATTTCACCTCCATCTTAGCTAATGCGCTCAGCCTTTTTTCCCCTTTTCTTTGAAATTCAAAACAAAACAGGCTACCATTGAAACTATTTTATACGTTTCAGTTGTCGTATCTAATCCTGGTTATTACGGTTGAAAAGGAAAGTTATTTGGGCGGAAAGCGCTTTTCACCATTGCAGGTTTATAGGTGCTGGGCCTATTCATTTGGGATATATGTCTGGAGAGAAAGAAAAGAAGAGGGAGAGAGAAAGAGAGATGGGGGAGGAGAGATAGAAAAAGACACGAGGACTGAAAGAGATGAAGGGAGGAGTGGGGGGGGGGGAGTGAAGAGTGAATTGTAAGCAGAACTGGGGGAGGGGACGGGAAAGAGAGAAGGAAAAGGCGAGCTGGAGTCCAGAAAGCGTCTCTTTAGTGGAGATCCTGCTCCTTAGTTCATTTGCCACTTTCCCCTCCCTCACTCTTGGCAGCTTCATCCTCAGTGGTGCCCATCCCTGGCACTTTCTCCTGGCCCTTGGCAGCGAGGGGCAAGCCCAGGCGGGGAATGCTTCGCCGGGCAGTGTTCTCCGACGTGCAGCGTAAAGCGCTGGAGAAGATGTTCCAAAAGCAAAAGTACATCAGCAAACCTGACCGGAAGAAGCTGGCGGCCAAACTGGGCCTGAAAGATTCTCAGGTGAGGGGGAACGGTTCTTTGTCCCCTGCTCCCCCATTTGCCAACTCTCCTTCTTTTGTAGGGTCAGAGATCCAGAGCTGGGAGAGACCTCTGAGGTCATCTAGTCCAATCTCATTTTACAGATGAGGAAACTGAGGCCGGGGAGATTAAATGAATTACTCAAGGTCCTACCGGTTGCAATTCTCTAAAGTAGAATTTGAATCCAAGTCTTCTAAAAGTTCCAGTAGATTGAATCCAAATACTCAGATTTCAAAAGTGATGCCTTCCTTTGAAGCATAGTGATACAGCTGAAAGAGCTCTGAGTTTGAAGTCAAAGGATCTGGGTTCAAATCAGCCTTCAAATATTTTTCTCCCTAGTGATTTTAGAAAAGTCATTTCAGAATTCTGAATCTAGTCATTAGACTGTCCCAGGTCCTTTCTATCTCAACCCTATGACCTTAAAATGTGTTGTTATTCAGTCCGTTCTGCCCCATATGAACTGTTTTCTTGGCAAAAATGATCACATGATTATTACCCTTCCTAAAGTTCAGGGTCCCAGACTCAAACCCCAGCTATTTTCCACTGCTAGCAGCAGAATACCTGGAGCCAAGTGATTGCAGACATCTAGTGTTTTAAAGAGCTTGTCTTACCCTAAAGACTCACCAGGGAAACTAAACCAAGGGGTTTCTTTGGGTCACTGGCAAAACCCTATCTGGGAATATTTTCACCTAGGTAAAAAAGAAGAGGAAGGGGAGGGAAGTTCTTAGTTGGAGGTAGGGAGTTTCAGGAGGGCAGTCTCACTACTAGCAATGCCCTGGGAAGTCAGGGTAACTTTCTCAGTTTATGTACACACACACACACACACACACACACACACACACACACACACTCCATCTCCATGCCATGGAGTAATTTGCTGTACAGGCTTAAATTCTAGTCAAAAGTATCTGTTACACTGACTAGCTTCTACACCTTAGACAAAAGGGATCGAACAGGACTTGGGTTTTTGTTGTTGTTTTTCTGTACAATGAATGCTGGGTTAGATAATCCTTAAGGTTCTTTCGAACTCAAAATAAAGGTCCATGGCTTCTTTATTCTCCCTTCCATCCCCCTTGAATTCTAATCTTTTCCCCTCTCCTTGAGATTAGGAATGTGTGTGGGGAGGAAGGAGGAGGGGAGATTGAAAAGAAAGGGGGAAAGAAAGCAGGAGAAAATAGTTAAGGTCCTTCTGCCCTCTTCATCTCTCCTTTCCCAGCTTCTCTTCCCACTGCCCTCCTTCAAGTCTTCCCTTTCTTTGTACCTTCCAACTTTCTGTCCTCTCTCTCTACCTATGCTCTGTCTGTCTGTATCTGTTTCTGTGTGTCTGTCTCTCCCCATCTCTCTGTTTCTCCCCATGTCTCTCTCTGTGATTGTGTCTCTCTGTGTCTCTGTCTTTGTAGCTGTCTCTGTCTGTCTGTCTGTTTCTCTCTGTTTTTCTGTTTCTCTGTCTCTCTCTGTCTCTCCCTCTCTCTTTCTCCCTCCCCCTTTCTTCCTCCCTCCTTCCTTCTCTGATTTCCAGCTCTTTCTTTATGTCCTCTCTTTCTCTCCTTCCTCCTTTCCTCATCTTGTCTCTCTTCCTCCACTCTTTCCCCTTGCTCTCCCCCCCCTCCATCAGTAGAGTTTTCTCTATTGATCCTCCCGGAGAACTTCTGCCCCTCCCAGGGACAAAGCCTAACTAACCTCCCCCACCACCTCCTTCTTCTTGGTCCCATAGGTGAAAATCTGGTTTCAGAACCGCCGGATGAAGTGGCGGAACTCTAAAGAGAGGGAGCTCCTGTCTAACGGGGGCTGTCGGGAACAGACTTTACCCACCAAACTCAACCCCCACCCGGACCTCAGTGACGTGGGCAAGAAATGCCCGGGGGAAGACGACGAGGAAGATGACGAAGAGGAGGAGAGCTCAGCCCTGGGACCGGCCAGTCCTCCCCATTCGCTGGCCTTCCACCGCTCTTCCGAACACCTTCACCTCCGTGATCGGCTAGCAGCCCAGCTGCCTCCTTCCCCCACCCACTCTAGCAGCCCCAGTAAACCATCGGACTTTTCAGACTCAGAAGAGGAGGAGGAAGAAGCCGAGGGGGAAGAGGAAGAGATCACTGTTTCTTAGAAGGCCTTAGCCAAAGAGGGGACGATACTGACACATTAGACGGGGTTTCATGAGTACTATGGGTCCTTCCCCATAGCCAGCTGTACCACTTCCAAGTAGCCCGCCTCCCCGCCCCCCCCAATATCAGCCAGGAGTTTTCCCGATTTTACTAGTCTCCCCGGAGAAAGAAAGCCTGCCATTTAATCCCACTTTCCACGGAAGATTACCTAGATCCATTTTCTCTTAGGAGATTCTCTCCTCCTTACTACTTTCTCAACTTCAAACAGTAAGATAAGCATAATTGAATTCTGGATCCACAAGCAGAGTTGGAAAGATTTCTCTAATTCATTATTAATTGCAAAACTCTGTGGGTTGGGGACTGGGACCTAAAGAGCAGAAAGGTTCTTTCAGGGCATTAATGAGATTTCAGAGGCAGATTGGGATGCAGTTACACACATTATCCCATTTAAAAATCAGCATCCTTTCTACCAACTCCAATATCCATTTGTGCCTTGGTCCTTCCTTTCACAACTACTTTAGTAAGCACAGCACAGTATCAGGTCTGGGGGTGGGGAGGTGGTGGTGATGGTGGTGGCAAGGGAATGACTACTAAAGCATTACCCACAGCAAGGATTGAAGTTCTTTGTATCAGATTTTGAGCCTGCTCTGAACTGAGAAATACATTGTCTATAGGGAGAGATAAGGTAGTTTATATTTTTATATGTGTTTAAATTTTTCCTTTTATAATTTATGCATCCATATTATATATGTCAAGCATTCTCTAACCAACCTGCTTTCATTCCCTGGGTGCCACCACCTTTAGCTACAAAGCTCCTTGGTTCTGGGTGCAATGTGAAATGTGAATGGAGGAGATGGCCAAGCCTCTGACTTTTGGCCAAACTTGGCTGTCTTTGCACAGCTTTTATGAACTGTACACTATTTTGTACACATGTGCTGTATGGATATTTTAAACCAAGGTTATTGTGAATGACACTAAGGAAGGACTGACTAGATCTGGGTTTTTTTGTGATGGTTTTTAAAACTAAAAAAAAGTAGTTTAATGGTATAACTTATAAAGAAACATTTTTATTTTGTATTTTACTCTGTACAGATTTTAAAATATGTATGTAAATATAATAAATGGAACAAATGCCAAATAAAAATTAGAATGTTGAGATTACAGGTGAACTCACCATTTGTACCAAAATAGAACATTATATATTGACAAAGTGGTCCTGGTTGTTCGATCTTGGTTAAATCATTTAATACCCCCCACCTCAATTTCTTCATTTGTAAAAATAATTAGGGGATTGATTTAGACTAGATAACCACTAAGATTCCTTCTAAATCTAAAATCTGATAATTCTATCTTTAATAGCATAACACTAACAAATGAAGACCTGCAGGATCAGCTCTTCTAAGTGAAACATATGAAAACAAATTGAAAGTATTCAATTTCCTCCTATCCTCCTATGAAAACATTGCTCATCTTTTAAAACCTATAAAATTTACTTTGATTCTCCTATCATTTTGGAATATGGGGAAAGTTATGGTTGGGACATCTGTCTAATTGGATCAAGGACACTGTCTCCAGTATTATTTGTTTGTTCCTTTCTTCTTATGACAGGATATGAGGAGATTTCTTAACTCTTCCTCTTGATCTCATCTACTCCCATTGCCTCTTTTATCACCTATGTGCAGATATCTTCCCAATCTATGTGTTCAGACCAATCGAAATAAATGTTAATACTATATTTCCAATTGCCTGATAAACTCTCCCCCTGAATATTCTGCCAGCATCATTCAAAAGTGAAATTATCCTATTTCCCACAAAACCTGTCCTTTTTCATAAATTCTCCAGTTCTGTTGATACATACCACTATTCCTTCGCTCTTGAAACTTCATGGTCACCTTTGATTGCACCTCTTATTCCCACCCAATACCCTAGTATCCAATTAATTTTTCAATACAATTTATCTTGCTTGCCTACTTTCTAGCTTCTACTCTTCCTTTCTTTTCCCTTTTTAACCACCTTATTCTAGGTATGCCTCAAATTACAGCTTCCTGAGATGACTTCCTGCATCCTATCTCGATGTTTTGAAGAACATAGCTTAAGTAATCTTTCTAGACTTTTTACACATGGTTTCAGCCAAATATAAATTTCCCATCCTCACTTCTTACCCTGCACATCCTCCTCTCCATGTCTCCAATCCACCATATTTATCATGGAATTCTCTTTCCTCTCCATTCCTCATCTTTGCCTATTGCAATCCTTTTTTTGTTTGTTGTTTGTTTGTTTGTTTGTTTTTGTTTTTGTTTCCAGGCTGAATGCAGGTCTTATATCTTCCCATGAAGCATCCCTGATCTCCGAGTGATCCCCTCCTCAGATTTGGCATAATGCCTTCCTTTGCACTTATCACATTTGCTATTATTAATATAATATTATTATTTTAAAATTAATATCACATTATTTTTAGAACTCATGTCTTAAGTCAATATCAAATTGAAGGAAAGGCAAGAGGGCTGGATTTGGAACTGGGTTTAAAGTCTACCTTTATGTGATCACTAGCTAGTCATTTTATCACTCTGTTAGTTTCCTTTCTTGTATAGTGGGTATAAAGACAACTGCAGTATTTATTTCATAGTTGAGAGAATAAAATGAGATAATGTATATATAGAGCTTTGCAAAGCTTTAAGTGCTATATAAATGTCTGTTGGTATTATTGAGGGCAGGTATCGTGTCTTATTTCATCCCTGCATCCCCATTATCTATTCATTGTAGACAAATGTTTGTTGAAGTAAATTACTGAACTGAATGGGAGGAAAAAGGATTAAGAAAAAACCACAAAAGTCACCTAATCAACCCCAAGTATTTTAGCTATTGATTATATGCCCTAGTGAATCCACATTCTTATAAATGTGGATATTTCCTAGAACAGGGCAGATAGTTACCCATCCACACCTTCTCCTTTAATAAAACTTGGACCTTCGACTTCCCAAGAATTCTCCATAAAGGATCCAGCCCATATACCAAGGATCTTCTTCTAGGTTCTCTCCTGTAAATAGTTTCTGTACTACACAAATCATATGAGTCATTCTGTTATTGCACAGATCAAATGAGATAACATAGGAAAAACTCTTTACAAACTTATGGTTGCAAGATATATATACAGAGGAATTTTGAGGTAATATTAGATAGAAAGGCATTAACTGGAAGGGGAAAAGAAAGAGGCCTCCTGCAGAAGGTAACATTTGAGCTAAATCTTGAAGGAAGTCAAGGAAGTTAAGAGGAAGGGGTAAAAGGGTCCAGCATTCCAGGAACAGGAGACAGTCAGAAGAAAGGCATAGAGTTGGGTAATGAATTGTCTTGTTCAAGAGGCAGTAATGGTTTGTAGAATCTGTCTCAAAATGTAAGAAGAGGTCAGGTTATCAAGTGCCAGAAGATTTTACACTTGATCTCGGAGATCGTCTAGAGCAACAGGAGCTCATTGAGTAGAGTAGTGATGCAATTATGCATTAGAAAAATAACTTTGGTAATTGAGGGGAGGATAGATTGGAGTGGGGAGAATTTTGAGGCAGGGAGAACAATTAAAAAACTAATGAAGTAGTGCAGGTGTAAGATAATGAAGGTTTGCTCTAGGGTTGTGGCTGTGTGAGTACAGATTTTGTGAAGGTATAAATGAAGAGATTTAACAACAAATTGAATGTGAGTTGAGTGAGAGAGGAATCAAGGAGTATAATGAGATTGTAAGCCTAAGTGACTTGGATTTTAACAGTAATAGGGAGGATCAGAAGAGGGAAAGATACTGAATTCTCTTTTACAAGTATTGAATTTTAGATGTTAATAGAACATTAAGTTCAACATGTCCAAAAGGTATTTGGTGAAATAGGACAGGCGTTTAGGAGAGAGAATAGAGTTCATCATGCAACTTTAGGAATCATCTTTCTCCATCTCTCTATTTCTCTGTCTCTGACTATCTCTATCTCTGTCTCTCTCTGTCTCTGTTTCTTCTCTCTCTCTTTCAGTGTCTGTTGGTCTTTGCATCTTTGTCTCAACCCATCTTTCTCTGCCTCTCTATTTCTCTCTCCCCCCTCTTCCCCTTCCTTTGATAGACTGTTAGCTATAGATTTAGGTAGCTAGAGCTAGATATGAACTGATAAAAATATCTGAATCATCAAATCTGATGAAAGATAGAGCAAAAGAGATTGAAAAGCAGGTGGGTGGGAGGAAAACCAGGAGAGAATAGCATCATGAAAATTTAGAGAGGAGAAAGTATCCAAGATGGGAAGGTGATCAACAATGTTAAATATTACACAGAGGTCAAGGAAGATGAGTGATAGGGAAAGACCATTAGATTTGTCAATGAAGAGATCATTAATGATTTTAGAGAAAGCAGTTTCAGTTAAATGATACCTTTGGAAACCATATGAAAGGAGATTTAGAAAGGCAGGTACACAGAGGGAGTGTAGCATTTGGTATAGATGACTTTCTTAAAGAATTTTATCCAAAAGGAGGGGAGAGTTACTATCTCTGGCCTTCAGAGATAGTAAGATAAAAGTTTTTGTTTTGTTTTGTTTCTTTAAGGATGGGAGAGACATAGGGACATTTGTAAATAGCAGGGAAGGAACTAATGTTTAGAAAGAGACAAAGTAAAAGAATGAAAATGTTGATGGGAATAATCTATTAGAGAAGATTGGAGGGAATGGAATCAAGCATGATGAAAAGAAGAACAGCCTCTTTGTCTGAGACCAGAGCGAAGGAAGAGATAGTAGGGGAAGGTGTGTCAGTGATGGGAGGTGAGGAGGAGGAGAGAAGAAGGAGCTCTTGGAAAATGGCTTCAATTTTTGCCCAAGTCTAGGACCTCTGCAAATGGGGGTGGCAGGAAAGAAGTGCCATGGGAAGCTTTAGAAGAGATGAAAAAAATTAAAGATCAAGGAAATTAGTAAATAGTAAAGGTTAGGATAATTAGGGATTAATAAAAGGATTGTTTTGCTGCAAGGAGACTATGTAACATAAATTTGCAGTAGACTTGATCAGCATGATTTTTTTTTTCTCCAGCTCAGTTCAGCAGGTTGTAAGGAGGACTGAAGGAAGCATATGAATGGAGAAATTCAGAATTGATGCTAGGCTTGTTCATGTCTGTTAGGTCTGAAAGCATGATCTGTTATGGGTCAAAGGGTCCAGAGATCTGAGAGTAAAGAATAGTTTAGATTTGAATTGATTCACAGATTATTTAGGATAGGGAAGGAGGGAAATAAAAATCCCAGTGCTGAGGTGAAGGTCTAGGAATAAAGTGAGGGTGAAATAACAAAGATGATAGAACAGAATTAGGGACTTAAAGCACAGGAAAAATGGAATGATAAAAAGAAGAGGATTAGATAAAGGATTTTTGGAGTTCATCACTTAGGGTATACCTATCAATTATTCTTCAACATTTAATAAAAAATAAGTGATATTCAACAAATATTTTTCAACTACACCATCTATAAAGAACACTAAAAGTACATAGTGATGGTGAAGGGTGAGGTACAAAGGTTAGATGCAATACAACCTGAGCTTTCATGGAATTAACAATCTAATAGGTCTTACTCTCCAATTATTCATCAAAATTCAATAAAAAATAAATGAAACTAATGTACATGATGATGATGCTAAAAGTCTTGATGTAGTTTTGTTTTAGCAGCTTAAAACTGCACTAACCTTTTGACACAGCCCATACATAATATTTAAATGCATTAGAGTCAGCAAAGTCCTATTTGTGATCCAAAGGAGAAGGTTAATACCTACAATGGATGTCAGAAAGGAAAGAGGAGAACTATGAGGAAGAGGTAAAGCAGGAGGAGGACAAGGAGAATTTTAATGTCATTAGTGGATTGATAATCACAAATGTTTTTTGAGTCTAGGAATCAGAAAGATTAAACAGTGCATGTAATGTGACCAGAATAGGAAGGAGAATGAAGAAGACCTATAAGGAAGTTTTTAATATGGTGTTGAGATAGCAACAGTAGAAACAGGAGAGAATGCATGGTCAAGAGATGTTTAAATTATATCAACTGAAGAGGCACAAAAAATGGGAAAGAAGGCAGAGGGATGAAATGTCATGGAGGTTAAATTAGAAGGATCTGGTAACTTATTGACTGTAAAAAGTTAGGAAAAAGAAAAACCAAATATATTTCCAAATTTACATATTTGGGAGATTGGATTAATAGTGCTATAGAGAGAGAAATTCATGATTCCTCTGAAGAATTTAACAGTGTTGACTTTTTTCTCCTGTAAAATCTCCTCCCTGAGTTTTTGAGCATGACTTCCTCCTTTTTTCCTCTTATCAGACTGATCATTGCTTAGTTTCTTTTATAAGAGCATAATCTATTTCCATCTCTACATGTGAATGTATCTCAAGGCTCTCAATCCATTTCTCTCCTCTCTAAACACTCCCTTTTATTAATCTTATTAGCTCTCATGGATTTAGTTTATCCCTATAAAATTAATTCCATTCCTACATCTACCAAATCTATATATTCAACTCATTTCTTACCAGAAATCTAATCTCAAATCAAATACTTCTAGAATCATGGATTCTCTTCCTTAATTTCTGTCAAATACCACTCTCATCCTTCCAGTTCTTTAACATTCTGAGTTTTTACTGTTTTTTTATATCCAATGCCCCATCAGTGGTTAAATCTTACCAGTTCTTCTTCCATAAATCTTCTATACAGCCTGAACTCTGGATCAGTTTTTCATCATTTTTGACCCAGACTTTTGTAAAAGATTCTTAATCTCTCCCCTTGACATCCCACCTTCCAGCTGCCAAATTGTCCTTCCTAAAGCATAAGTATAATATCTGTGGTGATTTTTAATGCAATTTTCTAAAGGAATACAAAATGGTTTCTTTAAAAAAAAATACAACTTGTGATGTGTGTAACACTTCCCTGATGTGTGTAACACTTCCCTACTCAGGAAACTCATGAGATCTAGAGCTGGAAGAAACCTTGGCTAGGTCAATCACATCTTTTATAGAAGAGGAAATTGAGACCCAGAGAAATTAATCAACTTGTCCAAGCTCATACAGGTAGTAAGTGGTTAAGCGAGGATTTGGATTCAAGTCCCATGACTCAAAACTTAGAGCTCTTTCCACTTTACCACATTACATCTCCCCTCCTTTATTGTCTCTAGACTAAATGATGATCTTCCCCAGTTGGTATTTCAAGCTCTTTATAATCTGGTTCTTAACTATCTTTCCACCCTAGTTTGCAATTTGTTAGGGGAAATAGAGACAAGGACTTTTTACTACTTCTGATTTTTCTTGCTGGGCATATTTAATACACATCATTTAATTGCATGTTGAATTTAATTGAATTAAGTGAGAGAGAAAAATGTCTACTGGTGTGAGTTCATGAGCAAATGGAAGATAATTCAGGTAAAGAAATTAACCTTAGTTAAGAGTAGGCATATTTCTTTTATTATAACCAGAGAAAAGGAAGAAATTGTTCTCCTTTCCCTCCCCCCAACCTCCACCCAATGAAAAGTTTTGAAAAGCAAAATTCAGTAAGTTCTCTATGAGTGACCTCAATTTTCTCAATGAGCCAGATGTGCTACTAGGTCATTTGCTTCAAGTGGAGCTAGGGTTGGAATTGGGAAAGAAGAGGAAAAGGAAAAGTTTCAAATGGATATTGTTGATAAGAGGCAAGAAGGACTGTTAAGCAATACTTATATTCTAAGAATCTGAATGTGAACAGAGTCTAGTGATTCCATATTTTATTGAGACACACTTAAGCTTTGGATCAGGAAGGGGAAGTAAGTAGATCAATGGGGGATGCAGATTCAAAGGTTTGGAGCAGAAGTTCAGAAAGAAAAGGGATTCTAAAATAGAAAATATCTTACTGGGCACTGAAAGACAAGGTAAAGTTGAGACAAGCAAAGACAGACCAAGGGTGATAGACTGGGAAGATGAAGCTGTGTTGACACTACTACTAGATCTATAGAGATCAAAGAAAGAACAAGACTCCTCTATGCAAACCTACAATAGCTATACTTGTTTCAGCAAGGGTGTGTGGGAAGGGAATAAGCATTTATATAGTATCTACTATGTATGTATCTTTGCAAATATTATCTAATTTTTTTATTAAAGCTTTTTAATTTTCAAAAGCTATACATGGATAATTTTTCAACATTAATCCTTGCAAAACTCTGTGTTCCATTTCCCCCCTCTCCTCACCCCCTTCCCTAAACAGCAAGTAATCCAATATATGTTAAACTTGGTAAAAATAAAATATTATCTAATATGAGCCCTGAGAGGTAGATGCTATTATTGTCCCCATTTTACAATTAAGGAAACTGAGGCAAATATAAGTTGTCACTTGTGTTAAGTGACACAACTAGTAAATGACTGAGGCAAAATTTGATCTCAAATGTTTCTAACTTTAGATCCAATACTATATCTATGGGGCTATCTTTGCTGCCTCTAGACCTGGAACCAGAAACTAAGGGAGTGATGATCACCTGGGAAATGGATAAACAAAATATGACATACTTATGTAATGGAATACTGTTTTACTGTATAAAATTATTTAAAAGGACAATTTCAGGAAAATCTGAGAAGACTTGTATGAATGGATACAGATTAAAGCAAACAAAATTAGGAGAGCTATTTATATAATAACAATATTGTAAAGAAAAACAATTCTGAAAGTCAAGTACTTTAACTGTGGAAATCATCAGCCTCCATTCTAGAAACTAATATAAAACCTCATTAAATATGTACTTGTTAATTATGTGTAATTTGTTAGAAAAGCTTTTATTATTTTTTGTTATTTTGTTTAGTCATTTTTCAGTTATGTCCAACTTTTTGTGACCCCATTGGGGTTTTCTTGGCAAAGACACTGGAGTGATTTTCCATTTCCTTCTCAAGCTCATTCTACAGATGTGGAAACTGAGGCAAACAGAGATAAGTGAATTGCCCAGGGTCACACATTTAATGTTTGAAGCCATATTTAAACTCAGGAAGACTCATCTTCCTGACTCTAGGCACCTCACTCCATGTACTATGGTACCACCTAGCTGCTCAGAAGAGGCTTACATTTCCTTTTTTTTTTTTCTGTAGGAGGCAGGGTGTGTTGGGAAACTAGAAGACTAGCAGTAGGATTTCCAGTAAGAAAAAATAAATTAATTAAAAAAAGAAGAAAATCATTTACATTCTTTAAAAAAATAACTTAAAAAAATTAAAAAAAAATAATAACTTTTTTTTTGGTATGGAAGACAACAGAGGGAAATTCAAAGGGAAACATAAATGAACAGGACAGTTTTTAAAAATTAACATTGAATTTACTAAATTCTTAAAAAGTAAAATAAACTTTATATAGCAGAATTCAGTTTTCCACATAATTCATACATAATCTTCACCTGCTGTATTTTATATGTAGAAATGCTCATTTTTATTGAGTATTCCTTAGGTTCAATTTTTTTAAAAAATTAAAAGATAAAAGATAGGTTAAGTAAACAGGTTAAGGCACAGAGCAGGTTTTGAGTCCCTCTCCCAATTACATGTAAAGATAATTTTCAATGTTCATTTTTGTAAGATTTTGAGTTTCCTTCCTTCCCACTCCCGTCTCCCCTCCCCAAGATAGAAAACAATCTGATATAGGCTATACATGTACAACCATTTTAAACATATTTCCAAATTAGTCATTATGAAAGAAAAAAGAAAAAAAAGTAAAAAAAAAATATTTCTATCTGCATTCAGTCTCCATAGTTTTTTCTCTGGATGCAGATGGCATTTTCCATCCCAAATCTATTAGAATTGTGTTGAATCACTGTATTGCTAAGAAGAACTAAGTCTATCATAGTGGATTGTCATACAATCTTGCTGTTACTGTGTTCAATGTTTTCCTGGTTCTGCTCATTTCATTCAGCATCAGTTCATGTAAATCTTTCCAGTTTTTTTCTGAAATCTGCCTGCTCACCATTTCTTATAGAACAATAAGATTCATATACCACAACTTGTTCAGCCATTCCCCAATTGATGGGCATCCCCTCAATTTCCAGTTCCTTGCCAACACAAAAAGAGCTGCTACAAACATTTTTGCACACGTGGATCCTTTTCACTTTTTAGTGATTTCTTTGGGATACAGATGCTGCTGTATCAAAGGGGATGCACAGTTTGATAGCCTTTTGGGCATAGTTCTAAAGAAAGAGCAAGTTTGGGATTGAGTGAGAGGGAAAGGAGGAAGGATCAGAGCTGTCAGTATAAGAGAAGAATTTCTCCTCTCATAACTGCCTTACTCTAGTTCAAGTCACATTATTCCTCAATTGGATTAGGGCAATCCTAACTGATGTCTTGGCCCATGGGATGGCCCTTCTTTAATCTGTTAGCACAACTGCCAGATTGATACTCCTATACACACTACAGCCCAAACACATCTTTCCTCTGCTAAAGAAGCTTCACTGGCTCCCCATTTCTTCTGGAATTCATTGGAGACACTGGTAAAGGACCAGCCAGCCTTCATGATGAGGCTGCATCAAAGAAAGTGTTATGCTCTATGAGTAAAGCAGAAGTGCAATAGCTCAAAAGAAACACAAGATGCACAAATTTAGAGAAATCTCCACTCCAAATATTCATATGGATTATTTGTGTCCAACATATGGTAGAACCTTCTGAGTCCACATATCGGTCTGATCAGCTACCATCAAACACAAGGTACCTTGACTACACATAATGATCCCATTTTGGTCCTCTTCCAGAACAAAGGCAAACAACCAGAATGAAAGAATAATTCTTCTTTTTGACACTGACAACTCTTCACCACCTTTCTCAAGTCTATATTTCTGAGTTTATAAACTACACTCTAATAAAAATTACATATTTGCTGTTTCTAATCTCTCTACCCCCATGATATTGTATAGGTTGCCTCCATAACTGGAACAATTTCCTTTCTCAATTCTACCTCTTGCAACCAGTAGTTCTCTCTTTTTTTTTTAATTAAAGCTTTTTATTTGTATAACATATGTATGGGTAGTTCCCCAGCATTGATCTTTACAAAGCTTTCCATTACAAATTTTACCCCCAGCCCCCTCCCCTCCCCTAAATGGCAGGAAGTCCATGACATGTTAATAATGTTGAATTACTTGACAAGTTATGCAAGAAAAATCCTATCTACAAGAAAAAAAAAAAGAAAAACAGAGAAAGGCAACACAGTGCAAGCAAATATCAATAGAGATCATGAATATGTTATGTTGTGGTCCATATTTCATATCCCTCTCTCTGGGTGTATATGGTTTTCTTCAGTGAACAATTGGAACTGGTTTGAGACAATTCTTTGTTGCAGAGAGCCATGTCCATCAGAATTGATCATCATGTAATACTGTTGTTGCTGTGTATGTTGATCTCCTGGTTCTGCTCGTTTCACTCAGCATCAGTTCATGCAAGTCTCTCCAGGCCTCTCTGAAATCGTCCTGCTGGTCATTTCTCACAGAACAATAATATTCCATAACATTCATATACCATAATTTATTCAGCCACTCTCCAATTGATGGGCATCCCTTCAGTTTCCAATTTCTAGCCATTACAAAAAGGGCTGCCACAAACATTCTTGCACATGTGGGGCCCTCAGTAGTTCTCTTCAAGTTCAACTTAAGTATCGTCTCTTTCAAGAGGTATTTTCTGCTCCTCAGCCACTGCCCCATCCATCACTATGTATTTTTTGTATGTGTCCATGATGCTTCATGCTATCTTCCTTGATCAAATACGAACCCTTAAGATCAGAAACTAATTTTTGCCTTTGTATCTCCAGCATATGGAATCATACTTGATACATAGTGGGTACATTAGAAACAGTCATTGATTGATTAGTTGGATTCTATATTTTGTACAATTGAAATAGACGTGTGATCACAATAGTGTGTGGCAACCAAATTTTGACATCATTTTCCATAACCCTTCTGAATCATGGTATCAAAGGCCTTGCTCAGATCTACAAACATTGTATACAAACATCTGTTCTGATCCTTCCATTTCTCGTGGAGTTGTTGGGCAGCAAATACCATACTGAGTTTCTTAAGTTCTTTCTGAAGTCACACTGGCTTTCAGGAAGATTACAAACTTCCAGGTGAAGGAGCAGTCTATTAAAAAAGACTGGCAAAATTCTTGCCAGCAGTTACTAAAAGAGAGACTCCCCTGTGAATTTGTTTCCTTTACCTTTACAGAGATGGACAATCCTTGAACTCCTGAGGGATAATCTTTTCTTCTCACATAACCCAGAAAATTAGAGTCAGCTTTCATATGAGCAATAACTACCACCTTGTAAATGTCAGCTGGAATAAAATGAGCACCAGGTTCTTTGCCACAGGAGAGAAGTCTAATGACATCCAAAACCTCTTCTTCAGTTGGAAATTTGTCTAGAGAACATGAGGTAAACAGTAAATGGCTTCAGTATTGAATGATGATGTTCTGTTGAGAATATTATGAAAGTGTTCAGCCCATCTCTCTAGAATCGTGTCCTTTTATCATTAATCAATGTGGCTCCATCAGCACTGAGTAGTTGAGATATACCACATAGTCTTTTAGCCTTCAAGACATCATAAAAACACTTTGGATTGTTACTATCAGTGCAAAACAGAATTTTATTTGCCTTCTTACTGAACCAAGGATCCTGAATATCTCTAAGCTTCCCTTGTACTTTACTTTTGATGGAGTTAAATGCTTTAGAGACAGGTGAACTATCTTGCTGGTAAACCATATGAAATCCTCATTTTCCATTTAGCAGCTTCTGAATTTCCCCATCATTTTCTTCAAACCATTCTTGATGTTTCCAAGTATTCAGACTCAGATGAGCAAATGAAGTGCTGTAATCTCTGAAAGCTCCTCATTTCTTTTTTGCTCCCCTGTTGCCAACTATATGTTAGTAACAAACTCAAAAAACTGCCCTAATCTATTGATATTAAGTTCTGAGTAGTCATTTTGCCTTGGGGTCACCATCATTGAATGCAAATATTTAGCTTGGAGATGATATGTCTGTGATCAGTCCAGCACTCTGTGCTACATTGCCTTCATCACTCTCGCATCCTGCCTGTCTCTTCTTACAATCACATAGTCTATTAAATGTCATTGTTTGCTGCAAGGATGCATCCATGAAATTTCATTGCATTTAGGTATATGGAAGACACTCCTGGTGACGATAAGGTCATACAACGCACAAGTCTTCACTTGTAAGTGAATGTAAGCCTTTCCTTCTCAGGATTACTTTCCATGTCTGATGATCTGAGTCAATTCCAGTATTAAAATGGCCTAGAATTATAAGCTTGTCCTCTTTTGACATACTGATGATGACTCTCCAAGTTTTCATAAAAATTTTCCTGTGACTTCATTAGGGTTTGTCATAGTAGGAGCACAGATACAGATGATGATGGTATGGAGTTTTCCTGTAAGTGGCAATCACTCGGTCATGAGACTGTCATTCATTCCTTTTAGTGGGCATACAAGCTTATTGACTAGATTAGTTTCAATTGCAAGACCTACACCGGCTTCATGGTATTCCTTTTCACTATAGCCACTCCAGAAAAAGTATATCCAGCTCCAACTTCAGTAAGTTGACCTTCATTTACCAGTCTTGTTTCACTCAGAATAGCTATTTATCTTTAATACCTGCTGAGTTCTCTCCCAACAAGTTATTTGTCTTTCAAGTCTACGAGATGCTGTTTTACCTATGTTTTTGTATGTTCCCTGTATTGTGGTGAATGGAATTATCTTTTCAGATGTATTTTTTTTTAACATTTTTTGGTGTTTCAGACATAGGATGCTATCTCCACCCACTATGGTAATTATCTATGATTGGGTAAGCAGACAATTTTTAGGACACCTTTTCTAGACCATTCTTCATACCAGGAGGTTAGCAGTGCAATCCTTAATGGGCTGCTCAGACATTCAGGGGGCTGTCAAATCCCACTGCTGCTTCCAGTGAGAAGATGACCCTATGGTCTGGGCCACCTAAGTGCAGGGTTATGACTACAGCTCACAGTGTATGTTTTGTCACTTGTCTGTTGCCATAGAACTCTGAGATAGGTAAAATAGTAAAAGGATATGGGTAATGTCTTTTAATTCATGCATAAATTGGATTTAAATAAGGCATTGTTGCACCAAGTCATTGGTCTCATTCTGTCTTCTAGAGCCATCAAAGTCCAGTGATGGGACAGAGTTTAGGTGATTAGTGATGACTCAAGATGTGATGCATTAGATGACCTTAGTATCTTTGATATCACACTGAAGTCTAAGTACTCCACAGTGCTGACTTCATCATCCTTTTTCTTGTCTACTCATTGCATCAAAAAGTCTTCATATGCTTGGAGTACACACTCCCCTAACTCACCATAGGGTTTGAGACTCCTTGATTACCTGCAACCTGGTTTAAGCCACCAGCTGAAACAGTTTACCAGGGTGTGACTGCTATGCATGCTGTAGCTTCTGGAAATCACGGGTGAAAGCTAGCTAGATGGGTAGTTACCAAAAGTGAAAAGTAGTCCTGAAAAGTGTACAGGAGCCCTCCCACCAGAAGTACTAGTTTTCCTTGAACACACTTTACACCCCTCTCCTTACCTACTGTCCCAAAGACCCAGTTCTTCCTGAGACTATAGTGATCACTTTCCCTCATTGCTAATCATTGATGTGACAGGCACATCACATATTTCCCTCCATCCCCCAGTGCAGCGATCCCTTTTAGATCAAATGAAATAATATTTATAAAGTACTTTGCAAACTTTTAAGCACTAGATAAATCCTAGTGATAATTTTCTTCTTCCTTCACTTTTTCCTCCTCCTCCTCTTCCTTTTACTCTTCTTTCTCATACTTATTACCATTATTATCCTGGTTCTTGAATTTAGTTTGTTCTTATCTTGTTTTGATCTTAGGTGAAGCATGACTTAAGAATAATCAATTCATGAATTATATTGTCATGTATAATATAATTTGCCCCAAATCACACAGATACAGCACGGGTGGTGCTGTAGGTAGAGTTTGAACTCAGGTTCTCAGACATTAATATAAAATGTCATCATCTATTAAATTGGGAAAATATTAGTGCCTAACTCCCAGATTAAAATAATATTTGTAAAATGTTCTATGAATCAAAAAGTATGAATACCAGGTGTTATTATATTTGTTAAAGCCTTGTTGAGTCAATTGTATAAGTACTATTTTTTACCATTTTAAAAAAGAGAAAATTGCATCTCAGAGCAGAGAAGTCACTCTCAGTTCATCTAGTTTGTAAATGACAGATTTAGTGCATATTATCATAGTTTAATGGGCATAATTGAATTGAAGAGACACAAAAGAGGTATGTGATTATGAATATGAAACAATAAATATATTGTCAGAGTTGTTTAATGAGTTGGTTAGGTTTTTTTATTCTTTTGCTGAGACAATTGAGGTTAAGTGATTTGCCCAGGGTCACAAAGCTAGGAAGTGTTAAGTGTCTGAGACCAGATTTGAACTCAGGTCCTCCTGACTTCAGGACTGGTGCTCTATGTACTGCACCACCTACCTGCCCCATGGGTTGGCTAATTTTGCTGAACTGTTTTGCCCCACTGTTACTTTTTTAAAAAATTCTTTGTCCTCTGAGAAGGTGCAAGGAAAAAAATATATATTTGGAAATACAAATGATATCATTACAAAAAGATGTCAAAAAATTAAAATTTGATATGATTTACTAGTTAATCAATTTGATCCTCTGATGTTGGTCTATTGAAGTTATCCATTTCCTATTTTATTAATTTTAGTATTTTATACTTTTATTAAGAGTAATCTTTTTAAAAAACTGTCAAGTTCATTAATATAAAATGTGTAGTTTCTGATAACTTCCTTGTTTTCTTTTGACTTCTTTGTGTCCCCTTTTTATGTTTTAATATTTGAGATTTTATTTTTTTCTATTTTATTATCTTTGTGATCATTTATCAATTTTACTGTTATTTTAAAAAACTAGTCCTTGGTTCCTATCATTTCAATTGCTTTCTTATTTTCAATTTTATTAATCTCTGCTCTTATCTCAGTTCTTATTCTTTTTTTGTTGATTCATTGCTTTATTCCTTTCATGTTTTCTTTTTCCACTGCACAAACTTATTAAGTTTTTATCTTTCTTATAATCATAGGCATTCAACACTATAAATTTACCCTTGAGCAATGCTTGGGCTGTTTCCCATAAATTTTCATAAATAACATTTGTCTTGTCATTATCTTTGATATTGTCTGCTTTTGTTTTTATAATTTCTTATTTGCCCTAGGCATTACTTAATAAATCATTTTTTATTTTCCATGCGGACCCACAGCTTGAATTCATAGTAACATTATTTACTTCTAGCTTTTGTTACAGTCCATTTCAGAAACAAATTATCCAAGGATGCTAAAAAGTCATTATAGTGAGCTCTTTTTTGACCAGAGCTGAGATTTTATTGATATAGGGAATGCCAAGTTTAGATGCTCTCTTCACTGATACAAACTGGAAACCTCTCTGAAATAGTCTCAGAGTTGTCTAGGATTCAAATGCTTATGTGATTTAGCTTAACTGAGTTTCAGACCTTCAATAGATTTTACTTTACACAAGGGAAAGCTTTTAACCTGAATCAGGGGGCAAAAGGAAATGTGGAAGAGGTGAGTCAAGGGAAGAGGGGGTAATATTGGGATCACTCACTCAAGAGACAAAAATACAAGTAGTTCTTTCAAAGTGTGAATAGAATGAGATGAACAAAAGAATAGATGCTAATGCAAAATAAGCCCTATAAAGATGCCACATTCTTATCTCTCTTCCCTTCTTCAATCTAATAATCTAAGGATCAATTCCATAAAAAGACAGAAAAGGGCTAGATGATTTATAGTGAAGGTCAACGGCTTGCTCAAATGTGTCTAATCAGTTACCATCTCTGATGTCATAGGCAGAGAGGGACCAATTATCAAGAAATAATTTTAAAAATCTGCAAGAAGCTTGAAGATATTTGAAGTAGGTTGCCAAAAAAAAAAGTATGGTTGTGATACCAGGTAGAAAGAGCACTCTATCTGAAACAGTGATGGCCTCTTTTGAAAACTGATACACTGGAATGTGATTCCATGGCTGCTGGGAAGGAGATGAGAGAGTAAGGAGAAGGAGGCTAGAATAATAGAAAGTGGCTCCAGCTTACTTTTGCTGCCAAACTGGGGGACCATCCTGGATATTAAGATCAAAAGAACCAATAAAGTGTATTATGAAGGTGAAGTGCTCTTCTTTGTGATCTAAAATATACTTTTGATAAGCAAAAGAAGCTAGATGATACAGTAGATTGAGTGTTGGAATTGGGAAGACCTAATGCAAATTTAATCTCAGACTGCATATGTAGCCATGGGTAAGTTCATTTAAACTCTATTTGCTTCAATTTTCTCATTTGTAAAAATGAAGGTTATAATAGTTCCTTTATCTCGGGTTGGTGTGAGGATTAAATGAGACAATATTTGCAAAGCACTTTGCAAACTTAAAATGCTAATAAATGTTAGTTATTATTATTATATACTTGAAAAGTATATTTATTCTTTACCTTTTTCTTTTGATTTTTATGATTCCTTCTAGTGCATTAATAACCTAATTAGCACTGTAATTTCCTGTTTTTCCTTTCATATTTTCTAAAGTAAATCAACTCATATTATGAAACTTACTGACTTAAAAATGGAACTTGGCAATTGGATTATGGCAAAAAGTATATTGCAAAAAATTCACAGACTTGAGGAATCGAAGAAGTTAGTGAGTTGTAGACTGCTTAGAAGCCTCAAATTCACAAAAAAATGAATGTTTCTTTCCTGAAGAGAATTGGTGGTTAGAAAATGCAGTCTCATGGTTTTAACCTGACATTCACATGAATAATTAACATCCCAAAAATGGCAAATGGAAAAGAAAAATATATTTTTTTGCATGCATGTAATGCATGCAGTATGATTGCCCATATATAATCTATATCAAAATACTGTATCAGGAAGGAGGAGGTGAGGGAGAGAGAAGGAAAATTCGGACTCAAAATTTTCCAAAAATATGAAAAATTATCTTTACATGTAATTAAGAAAATAAAATATTAAAAAATCATGATCATAACAATACCTTGGTTAAATTATTGGTTAATTCAAATTTTTTGCACCTTTTCTTATTATAGGCATCAATATTATTTAGCTCAGTACATGCAATTTTGTTTTTCTAACATAAGCTTTGAAAATGTTGAGCTGACAAGTCAGAAGCCATTTTAGGTTTTCAGGAAAAATAAACATCTATTTCACTGGTCTTAAGAATAGCTTTTTACTCCATATTTCCTACTTACCAATAAATGTTTTCAATAATAAATGCAAACAAATACAGAAAAAACAGTTGCGATAATAAAGAAATCAAAAGAGTGCAGAAAGTGTCATCCAACTTCTTAGAATGAAAAAAATATATATTTTGTAGAACTCTACAGAGATGAATGATTGAAAATATGAGCAGTGATATCTTATGAAAGAAAAAAAATACTGGAAACAAAAACAAGCCTAAATAAAACTTGGTAAAAACAAAAAACAAAAAACCTCCTTCTGAAAAGGTAATGATTTTCTTATCACATGCTAAATCTTGTTGGAATGCTATAGAGAATGCTTCATATAGGATCGACCTAAGTGACCTCTAGAGCACTTTATAACACTAAGATTCTATGTTTCTCTTAGTCAAAGAATGCTTCATGGGGAGATTGGGATGAAAAGGATATATAGCACATGAACAGGCAATTGGCAGAGGAAAGGGCACTCCAAGCAGTGGATATGTCATAAGTGAAAAATCTGGAAAGTTGAATGGATTTGGTCAGATTTCAAGACAATGATGTGACTGTTGGCTTGGATTTTGAGTAGATAGCCTATTTGGGGAAGTAATGGAAATTAGATCTTTACTCAATGGCATAAATTTAAATCCATAGTTTTCATGCAACATTTTTTAAACTATTCTAATCATAATTGCAAATTCATGTCAGCCACCAATTAACCAAAAGTCAATTAGCAATAGCAGAAAAGCAAGATGGGTCAAGTCTTCAAGAAAATCTGTTCGGTAGAAGAAAGAAGAGAAAGGAAGAAGCCGAAACTAGTGGGCAAGTGTATTTTACATGATATCCTCTGGGAGACAATAGTCATGGGCAATTTCTATTTGTATTAAGGTCTTGGAAAAAAGTTGCTAACTGCCAGTCAAAGGCAGGTAAGCAGATAAGTGTCCTCTCAGAAAAAAGGTGGAAATATAACTATCAACAACTGAAATATTGGTCACGGTTCTACTGGGACAAAATGACCAGCAATGTGAATGAAAATGCCAAAGTTCAATTTGCCAAGGGGCAGCATGATTTCATAGTGATTGCAGTGCCAGACCTGATGTCAGGGAACCTCATCTTCCTTAGTTCAAATCAAGCCTCTAATACTTAATTAGTTGTGTGACCCTGGACAAGTCACATAACCATGGTTGCCTCAGTTTCTTCATCTGTAAAATGAGCTGGAGAAGGGAGTGACAAGTCACTCCAACATCCTTGTCAAGGAAACTCCAAGATACATTAAAAATAATTAGACATAATTGGAAAATGATTAAAACAACAAACAATAACGATTTGTCAAAGCAGTTTACCATCTACATTGGTTTTAAGAGTTATCATAAAGAATAGGGAATTTAGAATTTTCCTTTCAGAAAGTGAGATGGGCAGAGGAAATTTTGCAATGAACTATAGGAAGCCTAATATATTTGGGCCTCTGAATCAGCTATGTATGAACAAATCAGAAATTAGACTTTACACAGAAAATGACTAAAGGAATATTCTTTCATTGTCATAGTTGTTGCAGAGAATAAAGTGTACCTTGAAGTGATGAAAAAAGTACTTTAATTTAAAAAAATATATAAGGGGAGGTTAAAAAGAAAAATCATTTGAAGAAGAAAGTACAATAATCTGTGTCAAGAAGCTAGAGGGTGGAAGAATATAAAGGAAAGAAGAAAATCCATTAAATAGTGGAACTCAGTAATAGGTATGAGATCTGCCCAGACAAGGATGGACTGGCTGGGCCCTTTCAGGAGGAAGTAGTTTTTTGTATGCCAAAGAATGGACACATATGTAAACACAATAAACACACACATATATCTTAAAAGCTTAGGGATCAAGATAATAATTATAGATAAATATGAAAATGATTAAGGGTATATCAATGTTATAAAATATATAGTAGTTTCAATTGAAAAGATAATAGTACTTCTTACTTTATACTTGATTGTCTCAATTTCAATGACATACCTGAAAGGACGTAGAGGAATGGTTGGTCTTATTTTTTGTGTGTTTTTCATCCTTCCCATCAACTGAAGATAAAGAACTGATTTTGAAAGCTACCTCTAGGATCAAATAGAAAATCTGTTTGGCTTTTAAATCTCTTCATAACCTAACTCCTTCCTACCTTTCAAATCATCTGAGACTTTACTCCTTTTTATATATTCCATGGTACAGTGACATTAATATCCTTGTTGTTCTTCACAACAGAAACTCCATTGCCCAACTCTATAAGTTCATTGGTCATCCCTCTTGCCTGGAATGCTCTTCATCCTCACACCTCATCTTCCTAATTCCCTTCAAGACTTATTTGAAATCTTACCTTCTAAAGGAAGACTTTTCTCCAATGCATTAATGGTAATATCTTTCCCCTGAGATTACCCACCATCTATCCTGGAACCTTTTAGTTACCTTCATCAGAATATGAGAATCATTTGAGAATAGGAATTATTTTTCACTTTTCTTGTATCTCTATTTCCTGATCCAGTGACTGGCAAATACTTATTGACTGAATATTAAGAAGATTCTCGCTAAGAAGATGTCTGAGAAAGAGATTTGTATTCCTCTGAGATGACTTAAAATATAGAAATGAGTTCTTAATGAAAGAGGAAAAATAATGGGATGTGGGTATGTATATATATATATATATGTATACACACAGATATATTCACACATATTCACACACACATATAGACATATCTAACATAATGTATATATAAAATATAGTGTATAATATTTGTGCATATTTGTAGAGAGCCACAGACAGTGGGGGAATTCTGGGTGAGGTATAAGACCCTTCAGCCTAGAGGGAATCTGCTGATAATGTCTGGTTGGGCTCTCATCTTGCTTGAGGCATCTCAGGCTTCCTGAGAAGTTATGGGAGGTGTGACCACCTGTGGTCTCTTTGAAGCAAGGATACTTACAGTAAGAGGCATTTACACATTACTAACAGGATACTTATAGTTACCACTTGCTCAGTGTGTTGTAATGATGTAATTGTACTAAGGTATTTAGGGGCTGAGAGGACTTCGAATAAATGGACTCCATCTTTGAACATCCTTGTGGGTCTCAACCTCATCACTCCTCCACTAAGATCAAGAAATCCAGAGAGCTAGTCTGGATGGTATATTTTGGTACTCCAGCGTGGGGGTTCTAGAAAGCACACTACACTTATATATATATATATATATATATATATATATATATATATATATATATGTGTGTGTGTGTGTGTGTGTGTGTGTGTGTGCGTGTGTGTGTGTGTAAATTTTCCTAGAGTCCTTTAAATCTGGTTGAGGGCTTCAAGTTTTAAATGGAAAGGGAGAAAATTAGCTAAATATATTTGCCAAGTCAGATGATAAAAAGAATCATAGCATCAATATAGAAAAAAGGAATGGTGGCAGAGAAACACAGTAATTCACAAATGACAGCGTCTAGGAAGGAAGCCAACAATAAATAAAACAAATGTCATTAGGTGTTACCACATGAATGCAAAAAGTATGGGTAATAAAGTTAGGAACTATGGTATGAGGCAGAATCTCATAGATTTCACTGAGGCTTGTTGGAATGGAACATGAGACTAGAATAGGGCAATTAAAGAGTAGATTTTATTTCAAAGCAACAGAACAGACAAAAAAGAGGAAGTAGAATAGCATATCTTAAGGCATAGTTACATGAAAAATTCCAGGAACTGATGGGGAAGAACAAACTGATGGGGAGAGAGAGTATTTAAATGAAGATTAATAAAGAGAAAAGCAGAAAGTATTTTATCATGCATATATTCTATAGACCTTCTACATAGGAAGGAGAAATAGATGAAGAATTCAGGAATTTAGGAAATATTACAAACCATGAATTGAGTATTCATATGGTAATGGAACTTCAATTATTCATACATTTGCTGGAAAAAAAAATCTTGATTTCCTTTACATTTTCAAGAGATAAAGAAAACGGTAAGTAGTGTGGCTAGTTTGAACTTGAATCTGACAAACAAGGAAGAACTTATTGCTCTAATACAAATGATGTGAACCTTTGGGTGAAATGACCATTTCTCAAACATCTCATCTCGGACTACTTTCTAAACTTCTACTAGAATTGGCAGGCTGGATCTTCAAATAAAAGCTGACTATTACTCCACACAAAGTTCTAGGGATAACAGGGATTGAGTTAGTACTCTCCCTTAGAAGGCCTCACTGGTGTGCTTCCCATTGATTATCAGTCTTATATAAAATATATTTTCTAAGCAGTTATAGTAAGGTATGCTGCACATACCCCCAAAGCGAGAGCATGAATTTCCTTGTACAAGCAAGGTCCTTGTGGAGACTTTAAAGCAAAAAGGTAGTGAGGAACATGGATAGGGACTCCATTTTGCAAAGGGATACTCATAGCTCTGGTTACTGGAAATCCTTTTTCCCCTTGTAAAGTTTTCATGAATTTTCCCTTAGGTATAGCTCTCTGCTGGGTTATGAAGGTCTTTGCTTTTGAAAGTTCTGAAATGATCTTTCCTAAGGTTGCTTAGTTTGTCCTCATATATTTTTCTAAGAAAGCTGCTACTGATAGTTGTGGTCACTGCTCCTGATGCCAATTTGCCAACACAGCCTGCAGATCTTTCTAACTGTTCATGGGGTCATAACTTGTTCAATTCCATTTATGGATACTTGGTTTTCCTTGGAAAACCTTTTTTTTTCTTTTTCTACTACTACTTTTTTGATGCATTACCTCCTTTTAGTTGAGTCTCTATGGTAGCATGATCATTGAGTAGGGGAGGAGAAAGAGGGAGACATTTTCCCCTCCCCTCTCCATTCCCTGTAATTCCATTTATAATGGAATATAATTACAACCTATAATCCACAACTCATAAATTTTGTGTCCTGTCTCACCTAATTGTCTCCAACGTAGTTTGTTGTTTTTATACATAACCGTTTGGGACACAACTGATTTTCTTCAACTAATTAGGAGATGTATTCTCTGTAGCATCATCTATTTTCATTCAATTATCTGAAGCTACTCTAATTAATTCAAATTAATTAAGAGTTTAGGCATATATTGACTGACTCAGTTGAGAGATCTGGACCATTAGGAATGGGAGTGAACTCTTAAAACTCTCTTATGGAATTTATGATAGAGAATAGCTAAAGTAGAAATGATCTGATATGCTCATTCCAAATCTGTAGTGGGTACCTATTTTCAGAGATTCAGAAGAGAATGAAAAAAAAAAGCATATTAAATATCTACTGTGTCAAATGCTATGTTAAGTCTTGGGGATGCAAATACAAAATCTATATATTTCCTGCTGTCAAAATGGTCATATTCTTATTGGGGGAGACAATAAACAATGTAGGATTCATATTTATATTCAGTTCATGGGAACTGAATATAAATATTAGCTGGGGAGTACTTAGGTAACGTTAGTAGAAAGGTAAATGGCAGAGCACTAAAGATCTTGGGGAGAACTGGCAGGGTAAATTATTAATTCCCAACAAAAAGATCATGAATTCAAGGATTAGAGTGGAGTGGAAGTCTGGCATATTCCCAACAGTAATAGGAATATGAGGGTCAGAGGGCATCTGGAGCCTGGGAGGAAACATGGAATTGGAATAATGATGATTGGTTGGGAAGGGATAGGTCCATATCTCACCCCATGACAGCAGGTGTTGATGGTCTGTCTTCTTGACAGTCATTGGCAGGTTGGGGTAGGGGAAGAAAAAGATACCTGGTTCTGATCAGTGAAGGTGGTAGTAATCCCTATGGTCAGTTGGGCAGTTAGGATGCAATAGCATGGTTTGCAGAACAATGGAAAGTTCCCCAGAATGATATAAGGACAAAATCAAAAATTATTCTGATAAGAATGGAAAAGGAAGAACTTCCTGAATTGATCAACATGGACAAATGAGGTTTTACAAACAAAAACAAAAGCAAAAAAAACCCAAGAAAAATGAAGGGAAAGCACTCTACCTTTGAGTAAACAGAGGTAATAAAGAATGACAAAGATAACAAAAACTGTTATATTTTAAGCTGTGTTTAGGGTTGGAAGAACAACCACTAGAGGGGGAATACATCCATAGCTAAAGGTGCATGGAGTTATGATAATGGTTGATGGTTAGAATACTAAATCCCTCAACTCTTATTTCACTTCTGTTTTTTCTACTGAGCAGAATTATCTTTGGACTGGAAAGGTTAGAACAGCAATTACAAGAAATGAGTAGAAGCCAAAGGTAATAAATGAGGGGACAGTGGGATAGCATTCAGACGATACTCATGCTTACTCATCACAGTCAGATAAACTATCCTATGACACAAAAAATGGATATGGATGATTGTGGAGCCATTGCCAGTGAAAGAAAAATCTCAGATAATACAAAGGGTGCTGCATAATAGTGAAGGGAAAATGTTCCAATTTTCAAAAAAAAGGGGGGGGGAGAAACTGGAGTATAATGAGCTTGACTTTTAATCCTGTTTATCTCTAACCCTCATTCTAGAACGTATGATTTTCAAGTGTCTAGGAAGGAAAGCAGTGATCACTAAAAGCCAGCATGCTTCCACCTCCAAGACAAACAGGTCATGTCAGACTGATGTCCTCAACCCTATTTTTCCATAAAGTAATCAGATTGGCAGGTTGGAGGATGCTCTACAGGAAGTACATTTGGATTTCAGTAAAGCATTTAATAAAGTCTCTCATGCTCTTCTGTGGATAATATGGTGTTATATAATGAAGGTGATAGTAAAGCTACTTTAATTTGGAACTGGCTAACTGTCCTGAATTAAAGCATAGTCGTTAATGGGTCAAAGTCTCTATGAAGGGAGATTTTTAGTGGAGTGCTTTAGGGATTTAGCCTGATGTTGTTCAATATTATTTTTCCTGACTGGATGAAAGCATTGATAGCAAATATATCTACTTTCCAGATGATACAAAGTGGAAGGGATAACTTCTGTAACATGTCAGTGAATCAGGCTCCAAAAAGACTTTTATGATCTGTGTGAACTGATGGAAAGTGACATGAACAGAATCAGGAAACCAACAGCAATAATATTAAAAAAAAATCTTTACAAGCATTGAGAAATCTGATCAATTCAATCAACCACCACAATTCCAGAGGACTAATGATGAAGCTTACTACTCATCTGGGAATTTCTTTTGCTTGAGTAATGTGTGGATGTGTGTGTACATTCATGCCATGTGTATGTTTTTCCCCCCTGAGGCAATTGGGTTTAAGTGACTTGCCCAAGGTCACACAGCTAGGAAGTGTTAAGTGTCTGAAGCCAGATTTGAACTCAGGTCCTCCTGACTTCAGGACTGGTACTCTATTCACTGCACCACCTAACTGCTCCCATGTATATGATTTTTAAAAGCTATGCTGATCATCTGGCCTTTCTTCTGGGCAAACACACATATATGCACATACATATATGTATACTTACATGTGCAATATTTACACACGTAAGCTTTATTTTATTTCCTTTTTTCTAGGAGAAGGTGGCAAATAGAGAGAAGGTAGCAAGTGAAAAGGAAAGTAAGAAAAGAGAGAATATCACTGAAGTATCCTTTTTCCAAAATGGAGAGAAAATAACAGGAGGAAGATCAGAAAAAAATTGATTTGAAACATTATTTTAAAATTATTTGGTAGGGAATTCTGGGAAAGTTCATCTGAATTCTGCCATCTTGTTTCCCTTATATGATTCTTAATATGTTCCTTTTGATGGTATTATTTGTCCCTGCAAGTAATAAGCAATAATCAGGTTTGACATGTGTTAGGAGAGTCCTTAGTAGTGCAACAGACTTTTCTGAATTGTTAACAATGATTTTCTGATTCTCTTTTCTGAATTGTTAACAAATAGCTTCCTTGATTCCCTTTGGAGTGAGTCACCAATCATTACTACTTTACTTTTTTCCTTTTCTCTTATGTAGCTTCTGTGGAAACCCAACTACCTAATTAGATGTACCCACCTCATTTCTTTTTGCTACAGATCCCTATATATTTCCCTGTACTTTTGTGGCTGATGGATACTATATCTCCACTTGAAGGAATAAGGCAAAATTTATTGGACAGCAAAAACAAAACACAGTCATCCAATAGAAAAACAAAGATAATGTAATAGACAAAAAAATATCCAATCATCTAATTAGAGCTACTTACCTTGTGTAACTTTTCTGCTGTCATTCATATATTTTCCTCTGGATTCCTTGGTCACCAGGCATTGTTTCCACTGTGGAAGGATAATTTTAATATATTTAGCAAATAAAGGCACACAATAAACAAGAACACAAGATTAAATCCAATTACTTAATGGGATTTATGCCATTTTCACTTTGCCTTAATCCCTCTATGCCCCTGTATGTCTTTGGTTGCTAGGCTCTGTACTCTTAATAGATGTTGGAGGGCAAAGCTTAGTTTATTTAGCCTTTAGAAGCAGACACATGTATACCAGATGCACAGATTCAAGATGAAATATAATGATTTTATAATGATAACAATCATCATTAAGTTTTCTGAAATATGCTATTTTTTATGATATGCAAGGACCATCCTCACCAGTTCCTAGTTGAAGATTCCATCATCATTCCAGAACCATTTTTATTATCAATTACTCCCATTCTATAAATCTATCATCTCTTTCTGTTAAAGTGTTGTCTCCTAGACGGTAAAAATCAGCCTATCATAAGTTTAAAGGCTTATGGATGTAAATGTGAAGGGGACCTTTTGAAATCATTGACTAGATAGTCCTGAACATTCATTTTTTCACATGAGGAAATTAAAGCCCATAGAAATTAATTAACTTGCCTAATATCTTCTTTTAATCTTACAAATGATCTCTTTAATGTAATCACTACTTTTCCTTTAACCTTTTTCAGTAGAATTTATTTATCAAGCTGTTTAGTATTGTGTCTTGATGTCTGCTTCTAGTCTTGGTTTAGACAATTTTAAAAAATCCAATTTGGGGAAGCTAGTTGGTGCAGTAGATAGAGCACCAGCCTTGAAGTCAGGAGGACCTGAGTTCAAATGTGACTTCAGAAACTTAACACTCCCCAACTGTGTGAGCCTGGGCAAATCATTTAACCCCAATTGCCTCAACTGGAAAAAAAAAGTCCAATTTCAATGGTACCTTTTCCAGAATCCCCCTTTTTCCTTCACTCTCTCCTTAGTTAGTAATGATTTTCCACCTCTGTATTTCACAAAATACTTATACTTGTTATGATAAAATGTCAGGAATGCTATTTTTGGAGCCAAAGGATTTGAAACCCATGTTTGCCACCTTACTATGTGTGTGACCTTGGATAAATCTATTCAATTTTTTTTTACCTTAATGTCCTCAATGACATCATGAGAGAGCTGGATTAGGTGACTTTTAGTTCTAAATTTGTGAATCTAGATAATTCTATAGTGAATAATGACCATTTATGTACAACAAGGCTTGGAACTCATGGGGCACACATGAAGATGGACCTAGAGGAGCCATGCCATGGACAATTTTTAGGGATAAAATGTGGCTCATCAATGAAAGGACATGAAAGGACAAGCCCTAAGAAGTCTTTTGGTTTTCACTGATCCCATGACTGTGGGATGGAGGTGGGATGCTGCTGAAAAGTAGACAGAGAATCCAGCTCACTCTCTTCCTTTGACTGGCCAGGGAATATGTAAAACTCTGAGGCACCCAAGAATGGATGCAGAGAAGTTCCTTCTGGTCTTGTTCTTCTATCTCCCCATCAATACTCTTCTTTCCTCTGTATCATGACCCCAGAGGGGAAAAAAAGATCCTTTTGGATCTCAACACAACATGCTAGCAATCCATTTAAAACGTTCAAATAAATGTCTCATTTGGGAAAATTCTTTCTCTGTATTTAAAAAAATGCATTGAGTTTCCTGGAGATAAAATGTAGTTTGTGCTAATGACACAGGACTTTGGGGCAGGAGGGAACATAATTTTGGAGTCATGGAAGTGCTTGATTGCAGGTTTTGGAAACTCGCTGCAGCAAGTTACTCCATTTTCATGACATGTAGTAGGATGTAGTAGGCCTGGGTATGGTGACAGGCTCCTATATTGCATAGCATTGAGGGCCACCACCAACAGTGGTCAAGTCCCTCTACTCCATGTATGTGCTATGGATCCCATTCCTTAAGCTTTAGAATAGTTTAAGGTCAAATTTTTCATCAAAAAAGAGACATTTCAAAAATCTGTCCACAGTATACAATATCTCCAGAGAACAGCTTTGACTTGGAAACAAAGTACCAGAATTAAAAGTTTTAAACAACATGTTTTGGAACAAAAACTCTGCATCTGATAAAGAGGAGGTATTAGACATTTGGGAGTAGGCATGCAGGGCCAAAACGTTAATTTTTAGGGTATCTAAACACTTCTTAAGATTGCTGACTCATGCCTCAGTCAGTCAATATGCCAGGTGCTGTGCTAAGTATTGGGGATACAAAGACAAACGATAATCCCCCCCAAGGAGCTTACAATTAAAATTTTAAAAATGACTCATTGAGGTATTTTTCTTCCCTTTTTTGGATATCATTATCACTTCCCTTCCCATGCTTCCCTGAAGTCTTCTCCACTTTCCAAAGCTTTCTCTGGTAAAAAAAAATAATTAAAGTCAAGCAAAACAAATCCACAAATTGGTTGTGTCTATGTATTTACCTGTAACTTTTTTAAAACACTCTATAGCTTTTCTTTTGAGAACTAATTCTTATCTTTTGATCTCAGCTTAAGTCATTAGTAGTTTTTTGTGGTGAATTTCCCATTCACCTTGTGCAATAGTATCCCCAAAGTACTAACCAATGGATCCTAATTATCTTATTTTTATCTTAGAGATCTGTAACTTTTTAAATACACTGTATAGTTTTTCTTTGGAGAACAACTTACTGATATCTTTTGATCTCAGCTTACATCATTAGGTTTTTGTGTGGTGAATTTCCCATTCACCTTGTGCAATAGTATCCCCAAAGTATTAGACCAATGGATCTTGACTATCCCATTTTTTAAAAAAATAATGCTATTGTAGGGGCAGCTAATTGGTAAAGTGGATAGAGCATCAGCTCTGGAGTCAGAAGGACCTAAATTTAAATCCAGCCTCAGACTTTAACACCTATTAGCTGTGTGACCCTGAACAAGTCATTTAATTCCAATTTCCTTGCCAAAAAATAATGCTATTATAGCAGTCTAAGAAACACATCAGATTATACTAAGCTTTCCTCTCCTCTCCTACAAAAATTCCATGAGGGAATGGTCATGTCTTCATAGTTCCTATTATTTTGAAATTTAGTTCCCTCTTCCTCGGTAGAATCTAGTCTAGAATTTCAATTTCCCTTGTTACTTCTTTTAAAGTCTGTAATTATTAAGTCAAGTCATAAATTTATCATCACTTCTACAGGGCAGAGAGATAGCTCCAGTAGATATCTGCAAAAATGGAAGACTCCCAGCACTACAACAATGTGTTTCCATGTTCATCTTGTTATTTTTTTTCCTTCCTTAATCCATCACATATGCTTTTTCATCTAAGAGCACATATAGTTTATTCTCATGATGATATCTCTTCTTTTTCTTGCCCCTTTGGTATTCAATTAAATTTATGATATTAACCCTTGAGTTTCTGGATTTCTTCAAATTATTGTATTCGCTTAAGGTATACATTCCCCCATCATTCCCTTTTTTTCCTATCCTATTCCTTTTGAGTAAAGTACAAAAAAGCCCTCCCAGAGCCATATTTTAATCATGAGTTCCAAATCACTAAATCTCAGTGATACTGATGAAGTCAACCTTTTCTTCTCAAAATGAGTTCTCTAATTCATCTTATCCATTTTTGATGCCTTGATATATAGACGTATAAGGCTATGGTTTTATTTCATTTAGGTAGTACAGGAAATAGAGTGACCTGTAATTTTGATATGGATTCAGAAAGACCGGAGTTCAAATCCTGCCTTAGACATTTACTAGCTATGTGATCTTGGGCAAATCACTTTAATTATCTGCCTCAGTTTCCTCATCTGCAAAATAAGCAGGATAATGCACTCAGCTCTCAACATTATTCTAAGGATAAAATGCAATATTTGTACATATTTTAAGGTGCTATAATTTTGGATATAATTTTCTATGAGTTATTTGTCCTCTTTACTGTTACTCTTCTTTTATTGTAACTGCTACTTTCTATGATTTCAGGTTTGGTAGATATATAATGGAGGCTTTTTTCCCTCTTCCTCTTTTTCAGTTTGAAGTCTTCTTGATACCAGCTTTGCAAAACATGGATCAAACTTGCTTTACTAGCCCTTTTTTTTGGGGGGGGGATGTATTTCATCCCTTGACCTATCATCAAAAGTCATTTTTATATTTTCAGCCATAGTTCAGAAACAGAAAATGTCATTAACAGACACTATCTTTTTATTCAGCTATTCACTTCCCAACACTGGCTCTCTCTTTTGAATTGCCAATATCAATTAGAAGCAGTGATGAAAATTGACAGAGCTATATCTCCAGCAGATGTCTGGATTATTGAAGTTCTCCATCAGTATAATATTATGCATTCTTACTCAGCTTGTGATTTTTTTCCATAACTTGTACTCATAACTTGTAGAACCTGTGGGATAAATCATCATTTCTTGGAATATAAAAAGTCTTCCCTCTGGGGCAGCTAGGTGGTGGCACAGTGGATAGATCACCAACCCTGAAGTCAAGAGGACCTGGGTTCAAATCTGGCCTCAGACACTTAACATTCCCTAGCTGTGTGACCCTGGGCAAGTCATTCAACCCCAATTGCCACAGGAAAAAAGCAAAAAAAAAAAAAAAAGCAAAAAACCCTCTTCCCTCCTAATTTGACTCTGGTCCAACAATTCTCATTAAATAGCCAATAGGGAAGAGATGAAATGGGTAGCTTGTCCACTCAAATCCTTTACCTACAGATTCATTTCCAATCTCTACTGAGGTCATCCTCAGTTAAAAAGAAGACTTTTCATTATCACATAGTATTAATCCTGGATTATCATGGACAAAATGAGCTTCCAAAGTCCCAGGTGATTGATTGGCAGAATACAGAATTTTGGGTATTCTCTATCTAATGTACCAAAAGGTACAAATCTCAGTGTGCCTTTCTTGGAAGGAATGGGCTCTCACTGTCCAATCCTTCAGTCATACTCTAAAATTTTAAAACAAAGAGAACAAACATTTTCATAAGCAGAAATTTACCTAATTTCATCTACTGATTTTACTTTTCCTGCTTTTGATCTCCAGATAATACCTTTAATTTCCTAACTAAAAGGCTGGGTTTGGGATGGAATGAATGGAGATGAAATAAAACAAGTTAGACTTTAAAAGGAAGGCACTAAAATATGGGAGAGTTGGGAGTGGAAAAAAAAATAAGGGTGTTTGAGTTGAATCTTAAAGGAACCCAGGGATTTGAAAGGCATAGTTGACTAAGTCCCCACATTTTCTGGCCAGTGGTGAGAATTATAATACCACTAAATCCTGGGATATGAACATAATCCTACAGGGCCACATTTTGTTCTAGATCGTATGATTTCTCCACATTCTATCTTTCTATCTGCTTACCATACCCCTTCCCCCAACAAAGAATCCCTAAAGCCAGTAAGTAGGATTTGTAGGTGCTGTCTCTCCACACAAAACTAATAATCCAGTTTTGTAATGGAACACGGGGATCTCATTGCTGTGGGTATTACTTACCTTGGCCAAGATTCAGCCCTAGGTGTTTCTTCTCCACTTGTGTTATTATTATTATTATTTTGCTGAGGCAATTGGGGTTAAGTGACTTGCCCAGGATCACAGTGTTATTATTTTTTTTTTAATCAACGTTCCTGATCAATCCTCCAAAGAATCTAGAACACCTTCTTCTTTGTCTTTCATCCATTCCTTGGGCAGCAGCACGATACTGGTAGTTTATTAGAAGCAGCTAGGAACAGTAGCCCGTGTGCTGTAACTAAAGTCTAGAAGAGCTGAGTTCAAATCCTGTATCAGACACTCATTAGCTTCATGATCCCAGAAAAATCCTTTAAATTCCATTTGCCTAAGTTCCATCATCTGTAAATAAAAACAATTTTTAAAAAGAGGATAATAATAGCACCTACTTTCAGGGTTGTTATGAGGTTAAAATGAGATAATACTTGCAAAATGCTTTGTAAACTTTAAAGAGACATATAAATTCTGCTGCTACTGCTGCTACTACTACTCCTACTGCCATTACTACTTCTGCTACTACTACTACTACTACTATCACTACTTCTATTTCTACTATTACCACTACCATTACTACTTCTATTTCTACTACTACTACTACTACTACTACTACTACTACTACTACTATCACTACTTCTACTTCTACTATTACTACTACTATTACCACTACTACTACTACTATTACCACTACTATTACTACTTCTACTACTACTACTACTACTACTCCTACTACTCCTACTCCTACTACTATTACTACTACTATCACTACTTCTTCTTCTATTGTTACTACTATCACCATTACTACTACTACTACCACCACCACTGCTGCTACTACTACTACTACTACTACTACTATTACTACTACTACTACTACTATCTCTACTATTACTACTACTATCACTATTTCTTCTTCTTCCATCACTACTACTATCACCATTACTACTACTACTACTACCACCACTGCTGCTACTACTACTACTACTACTACTACTACTACTACTACTGCTGCTGCTGCTGCTGCTGCTACTACTACTTCTACTTCTACTCCTACTGCTGGCATTATGATTACTACTACCACTACTACTGCTGCTGCTGCTATCCTTTACCCTTTCTACACAGACTTCCTTCCTTTCCACATTACACATGGATGATGGCTTTTGATATCAATATGAAATGAAATCACGCAAAGGAAAATTGGTTTAAACTACTTCCATTTATAAGAAGTTCTGGTCTCTATATCCAGAGAAATAGATAAAAAAAAAGGAGACTAGAATCAAAATTTACCCTGATGATAATTATCCATTGGACAAGGGTTGGATGTCCATAGGCTAGGTCCCACATTTAAATTCAAGTCCAACAAGGTCTTCACAAGATCTGAAAAAGAGAGAAAATCCTAAGATAAGGAGATGCGAGTATCTTTCTGCCCTTAGTTTACTCATCAGTAAAACTGATTCAACGCCCACCTCTGGAAGGCGAAGGAAGTTTTACCCCAAGGTTAGTGAAGCAATGGGACTCTCAGAGTAGTGACTCAGTGTTGAATGAGGAAACATGGAGAGGCTTGTGAGTTAAGGAGACTGGTATACTACCCTGGATGTTAGTACCCTGGGACAAAGTTTTGAACACCTTGCCTGAGCTATAACTCTACAAAGGTGCTTTGAAAATGTCCAAAATATGGTGTAGTAAGAACTTTTTTGCTTTAGAGTTGAGATCTTTGGTTCAAATTCTGGCTCTACCACCTCTGTGACCGATCCCGAGCAACACCTTCTTTCTGGGCCTGAGTTTCCTTGTCTATAGTAGGAGGGGGATGGATTGAAAGGTTTCTTTTAGGGCAGGTAGGTTGGCACAGGGGATAAAAAAAATCAGACCTGGAATCAGGAGGACTCATCTTCCTGAGTTCAAATCTGGATCTTAGACACCAGTTCTATTACTATGAGCAAGTCACTTAACTCTGTTTGCCTCAGTGCCCCCATTTGTAAAATAAGCTGGAGAAGAAAATAGCAACCCCCCAGATTTTGCCAGGAATCCCAAATAGGGTCAGGAAGAGTCAGACAACTGAACTACAGAGCATTTTTGATAATATTGTAATGTATTCCTGTGTTTGTTTGGTAGTTGTGTTTTTTGCACCTTAGAGGAAATACTTCAATGAACTTATTCCTTCCTTCCCTTCTGGACGTAAGTAGGAGATAAGGAAGGATGGAATACATAGGAGTTCTTTCCAGCCTAGCCTTTCCTATATGGATGCTCTGATCAGTGCTTTGCTTAATAGGAAAGAAGGTTGGATAATCAGGGCACTAAAGCAGGTAGAATTGCTTGTGTTTTTCTGCCCTCTTGTGGTCAAAATGGGGCACTGGATAGTTAAAAAAAATATATTGTGGACAAAGCCTTTTCCAGCTTTTGAATGGCTCCATCTACACTTGAACTGACAGTAGAGATAATGACTTTGCCCACTGGGCTTACTTTGCTTCTGTACCTTTGCTCTGGCCATTCATCTTTGCTGTTAAACAGAGTTTAAAAATTGGGAAACTCCCAATCCTCTAGAACGGTTTGGCAATTATTATTTTTATTGAAACTTTTTATTTTCAAAACATATGCAAGGATAATTTTTCACCACTGAGCCTTGCAAAACCTTGTGTTCCAGTTCCCTGCCCTTTCCCTCCTCCTCTCCCCTAGATGGCAAATAATCCAATCGATGTTAAACATGATAAAATATCTATAAATCTAATATAGGCATATACATTTATACAATTATCTTGCTGTACAAGAAAAATCAGATTAAAAAGGAAAAGAAATATGAGAAAGAAAATACAATTCAAGCAAACAACATCTGTTTGGCAATTACAAGGCAAATGAGCATCACTTGCTTGATAGCCTAGTCTTTAGGGAAAAAAAAATAGGGAAGTATATTAAACAATCGCCTTAAGCTAGTGACTCAAGAGACACAAGAGAGTGGGAAGGGAACAAAGATTTATTAAGAATTTACTATATGCCCAAAACTGCATTAAATGTTCAAGAGATATTTCATTTGATTCTCACAACAATCCTGCAAGTTGTGAGGTAGGAGCTATTATTATCCCCCTTTTCAGTTAAGGAAACTGAGGCAGACAGAGGTTATGTGGCTTTTCTAGTGTCTGAGTATAGATTTGAATTCAGATCTTCCAATCATGGTGCTCTATCCATGGTGCAGAGTGGGAGGGAGTGGGGAAGCCCAGCTAACAGCCACAGCTTGGATGCCCAAATGTTTCCTATACACAAGACTTGACCACATGTGCTGTTTGGCCAAACACACACACACACTACACTTTGCGTGTCTTCCACATGTACACCTTCCACATGAACACCTTCCTGCATGTGTTCACTTCCCCCATTGAACAGGAACCTCCTGGTTGATGGGGGAAAATCTTTGCTTCCTACTTTTTTTATACTTACATTTGATTAGATAACTTTGCTTTCAATTAATGTCATTCTCTGGCTATCTTAGCTTAAAAAGACCAAGATCTCCCCCTGCATCCAGGGCCATCTCCAGTCATCTGGATCCATAGCTTGCCACTGGAGCCAGATGGCTCTGGAGGAGAAAATGAGGTTGGTGACCTTGCCCAGCCTTCCTTCACTCAAATCCAATTCACTCACAAGTCATAGCATCATCTTCCCGATGTCATGATCTCTTCAAGAATGAAGGGCAAAGACCCACAATAACATCAGATCAAATACACTGGTAGGCTTTTGTAAGGCTCTATTTTGAGGAATATGATCTCACAGAGTGTTCTGAACCCAGGATAACCTTGGGTGCAGTAGACAACTCTTGTTTTGTTATTGTTCAGTCATTTTCAGTGCCGTCTGACTTTGTGATCCTGTTTGGAGTTTTCTTGACAAAGATACTATAGTAGATTTGCCATTTCTTTCTCCACTGGAACTATTTCCTTACTCAAAACTGGAATCTGCTTTTCTCAAACTTTCACTCATTGCTTAGCACAGTGCCCGGTATATAGTAGGTGCTTAATAAATGCTTATTAAATGATTGACTGCTCCCAGTTTTCCCTTCCGTGCCTAATTCTAAGCCCTCCTCCATAAGACAGTCCTTCACATCTTGAGGACAGGTATTTCATTTCCTTACATTTTTCCTTTCCCAGGATACCCTAGTTCCTTCTTCCACTGCTTACCCGACGTAGCTTTCAGTCTCCTCACTATCCTGGTCACTATTGCTCCATTTTGCGACTACTAATAAATCATCACCTAGAAAGAAACTTAGTCTGATAGATGTGAGCTGACCCAGCCAGAGGGTTGAAGGTCGGTCCCCATCTCTATCCTGCATGCTAAGGTCTCTCACACTGAACTTCCCAAATTGCCAAAGAGTTTATGGCTACCAATTCCTTCACTGATTTCTCATGAAATCCCTTGAAGACCATTAAAATTTCCAGGTCACCTTCACACACATGATTATTTAGCCACTCCCTCCATTCTGTCTTACTGCATTTTCTGTTTGGTATCCAAGTATGGGGCTTCATAATTACCTCTCCTACAAATCATCTTTTTTAGATTTAACCCATGGTTCCAGCCAAGGTATTTTGGTAAATTTTTAACAATTTTAATAACCCAGGAAGGAAGAAAATGTATACAATTCATACTTTTTTTTTTCTTTTGGCAAGGCAATTAGGGTTAAATGACTTGCCCAGGGTCATACAGCTAGTAAGAATAAATGCTGGAACCAGATTTGAACTCGGTCTTCTTAAAATGCAACACCAATACTCTATCCACTGCACCATTCAACTGCCTTACAAGACATACTTTTAATTGTGATCTGCATTACTAACATTTTCTTTATCATATTCCTAAATCTAAATAATTGACATATAATTTTTTAAAAACCCAGATTTGTAGTGTTTGCTGATTTCCAAGGTATAAATGCTCACGCTGGAAATTTAATAATCAGAGCTTGTCTTCATTTTTCTGCTTTTCCAGAAGAATACCTGTCATGCAAGACTCTATCACATGCTTTTTTGTGAGGATCAAATGAGGTAAGATTTGTAAAGCACGATGTTCCTGATATACAAATAGGTGCTTAATACATGCTTGTTCCCTTACCTTCTTCCTCCTTGATGGCAAAGAATATTTTGCTTTTGTTTTTGTGTCCCTAGCACTTAAGGTAGTGCTTTTGACATACTGGGTGTTTAATAAATGCACCCTGTTTGATTGCTTTTATCTTTACAAATTTCCATAGTTCAGAAGTGGAAAGGACCCCAGAGGTTTCCTTATATAACCAGAATCTATTCCACAATATCTCTAGTGGCAACAGAATGACTTCAGAAAGCCTGGAGAGACTTATATGAACTGATGCTAAGTGAAATGAGCAGAACCAGGAGATCATTGTACATGGTAACAGCAAGATTATTCAATGATCAATTCTGATGGACGTGGCTCTCTTCAACAATGAGATGATCCAGGCCAGTCCAAATGATCTTTTTTTTTTTTAAATTAAAGCTTTTATTTGTATAACATATGTATGGGTAGTTCCCCAGCATTGATCTTTTTTTTTAAATTTTATTTTATTTGCATAACATATGTGTGGGTAATTCTTCAACAATAACCCTTACATAGCTTTCCGTTACAAATTTTTCCCCCCAACTCCCCACCCCTCCCCTAGATGGCAGGATATCCACTACATGTTAATTATGTTAAAACATTGGCAAATCGAATATATGTATACATATTTCCAAACTTATCATTGTTGTGCAAGAAAAATCTTATCTACACAAATGATATATCAGATAAAGGAAACACAATGTAAGCAAACATCAATCAAGGAGTATGAGAATGTTATGTTGTGGTCCACATTTCGCATCCCTCTCTCTGGGTGTATATGGCATTCTTCAGTGAACAATTGGAGGTGGTTTGAAACATTTCATTGTTGAAGAGAGCCATGTCCATCAGAATTAATCGTCATATAGTACTGTTGTTGCCGTGTATAATGATCTCCTGGTTCTGCTCATTTCACTCATTTCACTCAGCATCAGTTCATGTAAGTCTCTCCAGGCCTCTCTGAAATCATCTTGCTGGTCATTTCTTACAGAACAATAATATTCCATAATATTCATATACCATAATTTATTCAGCCATTCTCCAATTGAAGGGCATCTATTCAATTTCCAGTTTCTAGCCACTACAAAAAGGGCTGCCACAAACATTCTTGCACATGTGGGTCCCTTTCCTTCTTTTATGATTTCATTGCTTCATTGTCTATGGAACCCTTTAGTAAAATGTAGTTTCCTTCCTTATCTCTTTTAATTAGATCTATTTTTGTTTTTACTTGATCCGAGATAAGGATTGCTACCCCTGCCTTTCTTTGTTCACCTGAAGCATAGAAGATTCTGCTCCAGCCCTTTACCTTCACTCTGTATGTATCTGTATGTTTTAGATGTGTTTCTTGTAAACAACATATTGTAGGATTCTGGCTTTTAATCCAGTCTGCTACCCGCTTCCGTTTTATGGGAGAGTTCATCCCATTCACATTCACAGTTAAAATAACTATATCTGTATTCCCTGCCATCTTATTTACCCAGAGTTATGATTTTCTCTTCCCTTTCCCCTTTCTCCCTTCCCCCCTCCCCAGTACTTTGCTCTTGATGACCACGTCCCACCAATAATCCTCCTCCCTTTAGAGTCCCTCCCTCCCCTTTATACCTTTCCCCTAATCCTTCTATTAGTTTATCCCTTTCCTTTTCTCCCCTCCCTCCTACCTTCCCACAAGGAGGGTCAGGTCTTTCTTTGAAGCCAAGTGTGTCTGATATACTCTCTTAGAGTCCAATCTAATGAGAGTAAGGTTTACACAATACTCATCGCCCTCCCTTCTTTCCCTCAATTATATTAGATCTTCTATGTCTCTTTATGAGATTTTGCCTTATTTTACCTCCTTTATTTTTACTTTATTTTGCCTCCTTTCCCCCCTCCCCCCTTTTTCTTTTTCAGTATGGTATCCCTTCCACCTCTAATTTCTTTTCCATTATTACCAAAGAAAAATCAAATTATACTGCCATTCTTTAAAGGATACCTATAGTAGAAATATAGTTCTCAAGAGTCTTCCTTTTTACCTTTTTATGCTTCTCTTGAGTTCTCTACTTGGAGGTCAAATTTTTTGTTCAGATCAGGTCTTTTCATTAGAAATAGGTGAAATTCTCCTGTATCATTGAATGACCATCTTCTTCCCTGGAAGATGATGCTCATTCTAGCTGGATAACTTATTCTTGGCTGTAATCCAAGTTCTTTTGCCTTTCGGAATATCTGGTTCCAGGCCCTTCGATCCTTTAAAGTGGAAGCTGACAGATCCTGTGTAATTCTAATGACAGTTCCTCGGTATTTGAACTGTTTCTTTCTAGCTGCTTGCAATATCTTTTCCTTGGTGAGATAGTCCTGAAATTTGGCCACGATATTCCTTGGGGTTTTAATTTTGGGGTCTCTTTCTGGAGGTGATCGGTGAATTCTTTCAATGCCAATTTTGCCTTCTGATTCTAAAACATCAGGGCAATTCTCTTTCATGATTTCCTGGAAGATAGCATCCAGGTTCTTTTTTTCATTGTGGCTTTCAGGGAGTCCGATAATCCTTAAATTGTCTCTCCTGGATCTGTTTTCCAAGTCAGTTGTTTTTCCTAGGAGATATTTCATATTTTCTTCTATTTTTTCATTTTTTTGTTTTTGTTTAACTGATTCTTGAAGTCTTATTGAGTCATTTATTTCTATTTGTTCAATTTTAATTTTTAAAGTATTATTTCCTTCAGTTATCTTTTTTAGCTCCTTTTGTAGCTGGGCCAATTGAGTTTCTTGATTCAATGCATTCTTTTTCCATTTTGCCAGATTTATTTTTCAGTGAATTGTTGTCTTTTTCCAATTCACCAATTTTGTTTTTCAGTGAATTGTTGTCTTTTTCCAATTCACCAATTTTGTTTTTCAATGAACTGTTTTCTTTTTCCAATTCACCAGTCCTATTTTCCAGTTTTTGATATTTCTGTTGCCCTGATCTCAATTTATTTCCCCATTCTTCTTCTAGCTCTCTTTTGAGATTCTTAATGCAATCATCCAGGTAAGCCTTCTGAAAGGGAGACCAACTTAAGTCTGCCTTTGTGGCTTCATCTGGGATTGTTTTCATAATGTCAGGATCTGGGGACTGTTCTGTTTTTTCTCCGTAAAAGCTTTCTATGGTGAGAGCTCTCTTCTGCTTCTTGCTCATGGTTTAAAGTTGGGATATTGGTCAAAAACAGAGAAAACTGCAACAATTTGTATTTGCCCTGGGGCAGTTTGCCGAGTTGACTTCCGGTCTGAGGCTGGTGGGGCTAGATTCGCACTAGGACCACGTTTTCAGCTGTTCTCGATCCACCCTTTACCAAAGGCAGATCTGTCAAAGCACCTGCCCGCAAGCAGAGCAAAGTGGCCCAGGCGTCTCCCAGGGACTTCCTGGGTGCCTTGAATCCGCCCCTCTATCGCAGCCCTGACTTCCGCCCCGGCTGGAGTCTGAAAGCGACCAGTGGCTGATTTCCAGCGGCTGATTTCCCCTGAGGCTAACCTTCTCCGGAGTTCTTTCAAGGTAGATTTTTGATAGAAGTGCCTTGTAGTCCAAATGTTTGGCGGAGCTTTCACTCACAAACCAGTTCGAAGGCTCACTTTGTCTGGGTTTGAGGGAAGGTCCCAAAGGAGTTCACAGAGAAAGCTGTCTGCAGTTGGCCATCTTGGCTCCGCCCCTCGTCCAAATGATCTTGTGATGAAGAAAGCCATCTATAACCAGAGAGAAAAGAACTGTGAAACTGAGTGTGGATCACAAGATAATATTTTCACTCTTTTTGTTGTTGTTTGCTTGCATTTTCTTTTCTTTTTCATTTTCTTTTCTTTTTGATCTGATTTTTCTTGTGCAGTAAGATACTTGTATAAATATGTATGCATATACTGGGTTTAACATAACTGCATTGCCATCTAGGGAGAGGGTGGGGAGAAAGGAGGGGGAATTAGAACACAAGGTTTTGCAAGAGTCAGTGTTGAAAAATTATCCATGCATATGTTTTTGAAAACAAAAAAGTTTAGTAAAAAACAGAACAGAACAAAACAAAACAAAATATCTCTAGGTGGCCACCCAGTCTTTGACCAAAGATCTTCAACAGAAGGATGTCATCATCTTTTGAGGCAGCCCATTCTGCTACTAATTGTACATTCTTCCTTCCATTGAACCCAAATGTGCCTCTCTGCAAGTTCCATTCTTCGTTCCAAGTTCTTCCTCTGTGAACAAACAGATCGAATCCATCTCCCCTGTGATAGTCCTGCAGAGGGTCTAAAAGAATCACTCTCCCCTCTCCTTGGTCTGAGTATTCTCCACACCTTTGAACTGATCATGTATTTGAATTAATCATGGATTGGATAGTCTTTTGTCCAATCACTGTCTTTCCTGGATAAATCAGCTTGTCATTGTCCTTGGACCACACAGAACAGAAAGTGTGATTACAGCAAAATACAGTGGAACTAGGGTAGTGAACTGGACAGAATTTAGATTCAGTCTCACACACTCACTGTGGGACCCTGAGGCAAGTCATGTAATCCTGTTTGCCTCAATTTCCTTATCTGTAAAATGAGCTGGAGAAGGAAATGGCCAATTATTCCATTATCTTTGCCAGGAAAACTGCAAATGGGATCATGAAGAGCTGGATGTGACTGAAAAATTACTAAATAACAACAACAGTGCAACTATCCCGTTTGTTCCCCCAATGCTTTTAGTTCTGGATCTATTTATTTCGTAAGGCAGCTTAAGATGCCATTTAGAATGAGTAGAAACCCAATGCCTCCCACTGTCTGCCAGAGGAAACAGGATTGACTTATCTGTCCTTGTTTTTGTTCCATAGGTGACTTATTTGTCCTAAAAATTATGGAAAATGAGAAAAATTGAGGAAAACTTTGATGAACTCTAGGTTCATCAAATACTCTGCTCAAGATCACCATGGCCCATGGCTAAAACCTGTCACAGCAAGAAAATCTCAGAAACATCATCTATAAAATATGGCTTTTGAAAGCATTTTTTGTATTTGCTATGTGCCAAGCACTTTACTAGGTATTGCCAATGCAATAATGAAATAATCTTGGTCCTCAAAGAACCTGACTTTACTGGGGGATACAAAACAGAAATCTACAAATATATATTTTAAACAAAATTTGTACATCATAAATACAATATGATTTTTAGGGGGAAGACATTAAAGATTGAGGGGATGAAAAGTTTCATGTACATGGTAGTGATTGAGTTGAGCAATGTTCAACATTGATTTGGAAGATAGGATTCTAAACATCTAATGATCTCATTGATTTGTAAGTTATTCATTCAATCACTCAGTTAATAAGCACCTATTAAGTGATTTGCAAGGATTCCAAGGCAAGGATGAATGAGTCCTTGTCCCTTTTTATGAGAAAAAGGAGAGAGGCTACATGCTCACATATAAGAATACATGAAAAATGGGCAAAAATAATACACAAAGGGTAATTTAGGGCAGATGCTGGCTGCTGGAGGGAGAACTCAGGAAAAGTTTTATATAAGAGATTGTGTTCCTACAACATGTAGAACACTGTGCTAAGCACTTGGTGAGGGGTTGTGATGGAGTAGTTAGGGAGAGGGACTGGACAAAAGCAAAAAAGTCACTGTAATCCAAGTCTTCACAACCTTGAAGGAAACACCCACCTCTTGCTGTTCTTGATTGTTTTCCTATTCACAGCCAACAATTCCTTCATGCTGGATACACTGCTCCTTTCCTCATTCTTCTGTTCAGAAATCTTTCTTTGGATGTAGGCTCTGTTTGGGACTGGGAGCAGATTTGAATGGATTTGGAGAGGAAGGTAAGTTAATCATTCTGCTTATTAGCTAATAGCTATAGCTGGCAGCTGTGGAGTAGTAGCTCAACCACTGACACAAGGTTTTGATGAAGGTGATCTGATAATTGATGTTCTTTGGAGAGCAATGTGATAATAATGAATGAAACATACTTTTTCAGTTTACTTTGTGTATGAATGCAAAAACAGATGATTTACTGGATAGAACATTGGGCCTGCGAGCGAATATAATAAAAATGACAATACTACCTAAACTAATTTACTTATTTAGTGCCATACTAATCAAACTCCCAGGAAATTATTTTACAGATCTAGAAAAAATAATAGCAAAATTCATTTGGAAGAACAAAAGATCAAGAGAATTAATGAAAAAAGGCTGATGATGGTGGACTTGCTGTACCACATCTAAAACTATATTATAAAGCAGCGGTCATCAAAACCGTTTGGTACTGGCTGAGAAATAGAGTAGTTGATCAGTGGAATAGGATAGAATCACAAGACAGACTAGGCAATAACTATAGCAATATAGTGTTTGATAAACCCAAAGACCCCAGCTTCTGGGATAAGTACTCACTATTTGACAAAAACTGCTGGGAAAATTGGAAACTAGTGTGGAAGAAATTAGGGCTTGACCCACATCCAACACCACATACCAAGATAAGATCTAAATGGGTTCATGATCTGGATATAAAGAGTGATACTATAAGTAAATTAGAGGAACATAATATATTTTACCTCTCAGACCTATGGAGATGGAATAAATTTATGTCCAAAGAAGAACTGGAACTCTTAATTGAAAACCAGATAGATAACTTTGACTATATTAAGTTGAAAAGTTTTTGTACAAACAAAACCAATGCAGTCAAGATTAGGAGGGAAGCAATAAATTGGGAAATCATCTTTACATTTAAGGGTTCTGATAAAGGTCTCATCTCTAAAATATATAGAGAATTGTCTCATATTTATAGGAATTCCAGCCATTCTCCAATTGATAAATGGTCAAAGGATATGAACAGACAATTTTCAGAGGATGAAATTAAAACTATTTATAATCATATGAAAAGGTGCTCCAAATCACTATTGATCAGAGAAATGCAAATTAAGACAACCCTGAGGTACCACTACACACCTGTCAGATTGGCTAAAATGAGGAAAAGTTAATGACGAATGTTGGAGGGGATGTGGGAAGGCTGGGACACTGATGCATTGTTGGTAGAGCTGTGAACGGATCCAGCCATTCTGGAGAGCAATTTGGAGCTATGCTCAAAAAGTTATCAAACTGTGCATACCTTTTCACCCAGCAGCATTTCTATTGGGTTTATATCCCAAAGAAATCATAAAGGAAGGAAAGGGCCCCACATGTGCAAGAATGTTTGTGGCAGCTCTTTTTGTAGTGGTTAGAAACTGGAAACTGAAGGAATGCCCATCAATTGGAGAATGGCTGAATAAATTATGGTATATGAATGTTATGGAATATTATTGTTCTGTAAGAAACGACCAGCAGATTTGGAGCTATGCTCAAAAAGTTATCAAACAGTGCATACCCTTTGACCCAGCAGTGTTTCTACTGGGCCTATATCCCAAAGAGATTTTAAAGGAGAGAAAGGGACCCACATGTACAAAAACGTTTGTGGCAGCCCTTTTTGTAGTGGCAAGAAACTGGAAATTGAAAAGATGCCCATCAATTGGAGAATGGCTGAATAAATTATGGTATATGAATGTTATGGAATATTATTGTTCTGTAAGAAATGATCAACAGGAGGATTTCAGAGAGGATTGGAGAGACTTGCATGAACTGATGCTGAGTGAAATCAGCAGAACCAGGAGAACATTATACACAGCAACAAGACTATACTATGATCAATTTTGATGGACATGGTTCTCCTCAACAATGATGTGATTCAAACCAGTTGTTCTGTGATGAAGATAATCATATACATCCAGAGAGAGGCCTGTGGGAACTGAGAGTGAACCACAACACAGCATTTTAACGCTTTCTGTGAATATTTCCATGCATTTTGTTTTCCTTCTTAGGTTGTTTTTTTCTTCTTCTCTTTCTAGATCTGATGTTTCTTGTGCAGTAAGATAACTGTATAGATATGTATACATGTATTGTATTTGTCATATAATTTATCCTATCTAGCATGTATTAGATTACCTGTCATCTGGGGTGGGGGGGTGGGAGGAAGGAAAGGAAAAGCTTGGGAAAAAAAAAGTTTTTTTTTTTTGCAAAGGTCAATGTTGAAAGGTCACTCATATGTTTTGTAAATAAAAAGCTTTATAAAAAAATAAAAAAAAAACGACCAGCAGGATGATTTCAGAGAGGCCTGGAGAGACTTGCATGAACTGATGCTAAGTGAAATGAGCAGAACCAGGAGATCATTATACATGGCAACAACAATATTATATGATGATCAGTTCTGGTGGACATGGCTCTCTTCAACAATGAAATGTTTCAAACCACTTCCAATTGTTCACTGAAGGAAGCCATATACACCCAGAGAGACGGATGTGAAATGTGGACCACAACATAACCTATACATATGTTTTGCAAATAAAAAAAAATTTTAAAAAGAACATTGGGCCTGGAGTTAATATCTTGCCTTGGTCTCAGACACGTCCTACCTGTGTGATCCTGAGAAAGCCTATCAACCTCAGTTTCCTGAAATGTCAAATGAAGATTATAATGGGACCAGCCTCACAGGCTTATTGTGAAAATCTAATTTGATATTTTATGAGCGCTTAGCTGAGTGCCTGTACATAGTAGACATTATGCTTAATTAATGCTTATTTATTCCTTTTCACTAATTCTATTCCACAAAAGGAGGCAGTCCACTTGCTCTCAAGGAACTTAGCTAAGAGGAAATAAAACATAGGGGAATGGTGGCCAGGGAAAGTTGTTTGGGCTTGGGAAGCCATGGGGAAGTTGTAAGGAAGTAGCAACAGCAAGGGGGTACCTAGGTGGTATTGCAGAACTGGTTCTAGAGTCAGAAAGACTAGTTCAAATCTGACCTCAGACACTTCCTAGCTGTGTGACTTTGGGCAAGTTGCTTAACTCTGTTTACCTCAGTTTCCTCATCTGTAAAATGAGATGGAGAAGGAAATGAATGTCAAAGCGTACCAGTATCTTTGCCAAGAAAATCCCCAATGGGATCAGGAAGAGTCAGATATAAGTGAAAAATGACTGAACAACAAGTAATGGCAATATGGATTTGATTACAGAGGAAGAAATAGAAATATGTGGGGCAGTAGGCAAAGGTCAAGCCAGGATAGGGCTGACTAGATGGGCCATCTTGCCATATGAGTTTATATTCACGAACTTGCCAGTCACCTGGGGATAGCTTTAGTCCCCAGGGAGGAAATACCACACCTAAGTGAGCTAAATCCCTCAGAACATAGTCTCTGCAGGTTTGATGCTCAGGAAGATAGAACAAGATGGTAGGTATAATAGAGGGAAAAGATTAAGTGCACCAAGTGATCTGGAGTCAAATGCCACTTTGATACATACTAGTTGTAGTGGCCATGGGCAAGTCATTCTGTGATCTTCAATTTCCTCATCTGAACCAGATCATTATACACGGCAACAACAAGACTATATGATGATCAATTCTGATGGCCATGGCTCTCTTCAACAATGAAACGTTTCAAACCACTTCCAATTGTTCAGTGAAGAAAGCCATATACACCCAGAGAGAGGGATATGAAATGTGGACCACAACATAACATTTTCATGCTCTTGATTGATGTTTGCTTGCATTGTATTTCCTTTATCTGATTTTTCTTTCTTGTAGATACGATTTTTCTTGCACAACAATGACAAGTGTGGAAATATGTATACATATATTCAATTTGTCAAGTATTTTAACATAATTAACATGTAGTGGATATCCTGCCATCTAGGGGAGGGGTGGGGACTAGGGGGGGGAGGAATTTGTAACAGAAAGCTATGTAAGGGTCAGTGTTGAAGAATTACCCATATATATGTTTTGCAAATAAAAAAAATTCCTCATCTGAGAAATTGGAATAATAATAACCATAGCACCTATTTCACAAGGTTGTAGTGAGGGGAAAATGAAATAACACATGGGGAAGGGGGGCTTTCAAAAGTCTTAGTGAAGGTTAAATGATTAGTCTAAGATCCAAAGACTTGAGGATATCCTCAAATATGTAAGTATATATTATGTACTTTGTATAAAGCAATATATGTTAACTGTTTTTATTATTTGTCAAAGTGGACTAAATAGAGCAGTAATATCACAAACCACAAACCATGTTTTGTTGAAAACTCGTTAGGGTTTTATGTATCCAAATCCCTTGGCTCTTAGTCAGAGTAGCCAAAAAGGGAAAAGATGCTTTGATTCTTCCTTCCAAATTAAGCCTAAGCCATTGGGCCTGTCTTTAACATCTCCCATTATGTCCTATGGGAGATCTTCTATAGACACAACTTTGTATTCATAAACTGTGTACTCCAAATTTGCATCTGCAGCTTGAGTGAGCCCATGTGATTTAGATTGAATTAGGCTTTTTGTGGCAACAAGTGGAGGCAAGGTCAAATGGCAATATATCCAGAATGTCCATTGCTTTTTAATATGCTTTTCAAAGTCTCCCAAGGTGATGGCATCCAGAAGCTCTCATTGGCTATGGTCATGTCAAGAGATCTTTGCTCCTGTCCATACGGGCTCTCCTTCCACCAATACAGATCACAGGATCCTTGTGTTTACTAAACAGAAATGCTTGACTGGTAATTACCAACCTGCTGATGATGAGGCTTTCTGAAATCATGGAGGCTAGTAGCACTTAATATGGTACCAGGAATACAGTTGACACTTAATAAATGTTTATTGAAGTGAATTCTATGATGCCATATAAAACAGTCCAATCCTGGGGTTCTACGTGCTGGGCTTTGGAAGGCAATATAGTATAGTGGAAATAGCACTGGATGGGGACTCACAAATGTCAAGTCCAGCCTGACAGTGACTTTCTTAGGTCTCAATGACTTCCATCTTTGAAAGAGAGGATGGGGGCAAGGTGACCTCTGAGGTCCCATCCAACTCGACAACCAGAATTCTAGGATTTCATTCCCCAGAGCTGGCAGAGCACAGGGCCATTTTCAAAGGTAAATGTTTAACAACCATTTTCTCCATCACTTTCTGAAGCTTAGACAATCGACAAAACAATAAATCAAGGCCTGATTTGTAGTTTTTGCCAATTTCTGAGGTGTAAATTTCAAATTGAAAATTTAACAATCAGTAAAAACTGGATGTAGCATTCTTCTGCCTGCCAAGAGGAGACACTCGCATTTAGGTAAGATTTATTGTTATCGGTGTTTATAATTTATAATCAGGCTCATCGATGATCTTTCTTTCAGGTCCAAGACTCCAGCAGAAGAAAAATGGGAAAAAAATGACTATTTTGAACGATCACTGAGGAGAGATGGAGAGGAGGTGGAAAGTAACAACAGCTGGGAGAGCATTAGAGGTTAGGTTCTTTGCTATGTTTTAAACCTGATAGGTAGTTGAACAGAATCAAAATCAGATTGGAAGAAAACTGAGCTTGGATGATGGCTGTTTTAGTATAGAAGAACAAGCCAAACTGTAAATCTGAATAAATAAGCATTGATTTTATTGAATCATCAATAATTTAAGACTGGTACAATCATCAATTTCATTCTCCATGACGTGGGGCATGATCTCCAACAGACCATTGGCAAATCCCAAACCTAGTGACAAATGAAAATTAAATAGGAAGGGAGAGAGGGAGGGAGGGAAGATGGAAACATCATACCGTACACAAAATACTCAATTCCTAGTTTTCTCTTTAAAAATGGCTAGAAAAAATTCATCAAAATGCAGCACTTTAATCAAATATTTACAATTTCTATGTTACAATGAAAAAATGTACATCTTATAGAACATATTTCATAAACCGTTCCACTGGAAACAACTAAATCAAAACAGCAAACCTTCCATTTAATATCCACAAAGTTGTTTTTTTTTTTAATTTGAAATAGATTCGCCACAGTCAAACAAGTTTCAATACACAGAATATTGAAGTTTAAGCATCAACCATGAAATAAAAATTTCCCCAATGTACAACAAAGGTCTAGTGAAGCCCCTTCCCTCCCCGTCCCAGCTTATAAGATCTCCCCCATCTCATTTATGGCCCGCATATTCTTGGCAGTTTGGAAAGAAAACTTTTGGCTTCCACTCATAACTCAACATGAATGTTGCATAGAATCTTGTACATTTCAAAATGAGCCATACTCAGTATAAAAAGGCAAAATGGAAGCATTTTGGACAAAGCCCTAGATGAGCAATCAATCACTCTTTCAAAGGTGTGTCATGTATACTTAAAATATGGCCAAATTAAAAAAAAATACAACCCTGCTTCCCAAAGCTTTCGAAAGGACACTGAGTTTATGATCATTACAAGGACTAAACTACTGGAGGTCACTCTTGCTCACAGTCATCCAAATGATCATCAGTCATTGAGTGATCAACACAGAGACCTTTCTGTGCCTGGCCACAGAAAGCTGGAGGAGGGAGGGAAGAAAAAAAGAGAGGAGCTAGGGAAGGGTGTTATTTGAAAAAAAAATATCGATGGGTATCTATTAATAAGGTGACTGGGAAAATTACCCAAAATGAGATCAACTTCATTTCCACCCAAATTCACAGTAGTAGAAAATAAGGGAATTGCTGAGTGTGAAATGAGTTGAGAAGTCAGCATCACATGTTAGTTAGATGATAATATTTGGTGTTGGAGCACTGCTTGGAAGCCTCTTTAAACTAGAACCCAAACCAAAGGTAGATATCCCAGATCAAGAGTAATTTGCTAGCTCTGAGTTTACTGAGATTAAAGCAGTGACAAATTTGCCTGGCACTTCACTCACTGGTAGGGCAGTTAATTTTAGGAGAAAGAAAATTATGAGTCATTGGCAAATCAGAAGTTGTGATTTGAGCAGGCTCATGTCAAGCTCTCATGGAATAAAAAAAAAACAGGGAAATCACAGGGAGTCATAATCTTGTTAGCAGAAATTTAAGAGATACAAGAAAACAACCTTGAAAAAAACCAGTCCAAAAACTACATGCAAATTGGTATTTAAGGTTGTTTTTTTTTCTTTGTTTTGTTTTTAAACAGGCAACTTAAAGATTTAACAATATTAAACATATACCAGGACATTGAAGAAACAGCACACTGGATTCCTGTAAAGGTGTATTGTATGTAAAATATTACAAGTTTGTCTTTTTCCTGCAGAGAAGATGGATAATTGTCCAGTAAAATTTGCAGCTGTAGACAAAATGAACCTGACAACAGATCTTATGTTCCTCCTGCTATTTTTAAAGTGGCCACACATCCACAAAAGTGAATCTCTCAGACAAGGAATATTCACAGCAACTTGTGTTCTCCTATTTCACATGAAGAGATGACATTTTAGCCCTGTTTGTTTCGTTAGAAAAATCCAACCCCAGCAGATGCGGCACTAACATAAATGAGCAGTTTGTACAAAATAAGTAAGGCATCGCGTTTTGAAGTTCAGCACCCGAAGAGATCAGAGGAAGCTCGTCCAGATGGAGGCAGAGGCTGGGTTTTCCGGGAAGGGGTTGCCCGCACCCAGTGACCTGTGGCATGTAGCGGGTTCCCATGGAAGGGGAAGTGCAATTCCTTTGGGAGGTGACCGCTCACCTCGATGAAGTCCAAGCCCGGCTGCTTATGTCACAGATGTGCGTTTAGAAGGAAAAGGAGGAAGAAGGGCTAACGTGGCTTGAAGCTCGCCCATGTTTTGATAGCATGGGTCCCTGCTACTTCAAAGAGACACGAGTAGAACCCAGTTGCAAAAGACTGGGATATTGAGCTGTTAAAATGAGTAATATTTTAAAAAAAATTACATAGGACAAAATGAAAAGCTGAATCCTGCAGCTCTCATTTTCTCCAGTGTTTATCAATTTTGAATATAAGGGCAGAAGAAAAAAAAATCAGAATCAATGCTAGTTAGAAAGAGGAATAAAAACTCAATGTCCATTTCAGAGGGGTAGGTATTCAGTTCTTCAAAGCTGTAGAACATCTCTTACTACACACAGTGCTTGCAGAAACAAAACAAAACAAAAAACCTGATTCATATTTATTCACACACAGACACACACATGCATTTAACACACCCATATATATGTAGATACGCATGCTATTATGCACATATATATGGGTGTTGATGCTGTGTGTGTATAGTTGTGCATATATATAAATTCTTGTAGAAAAGTACACAAAGGTGTGACAGAATTAAAACATGTCAAACTAAGGTCTCAGGCAAAGAGAGCACCATTAAAAAAAATTGTGATTTTTTTTTAAAAAAGGATTCCCTGTCTTATAGCTTTGCCTTTTGTTGACTATCACCAAGGCAAGTGCCCCTTAGGGCGCCAGCCCCCTGGAGCTGAGGTCGTTTGGCTGGCGGGCTGCACTGATGCCCAGCCCAGAGACTCTCTGTTTGGTAGAAAGCAGCATAGGCTTAATTTTCTTGCTATCCCCAGCCCCTTTTTTTTTAAATCTTCACACAGTTCACAGCCTTGATGCTGTTGAGTTTCTGAGTTTTGAATGGATTTTCCCAATCCCTTGTTTGTTTGTTTTCTACATTTCGGCAATAATTCAGAAAAATCTTCAGGGTCTCAGGCATAGGAGCTCACAGAGAAAGAAGCAAAAAACAAAGAAATAAAGAGAAGGAAAGAAAGGAGGGAGGGGGGACTAGAAAGAAAGAAAACATAGTGCAGTTGTCCCTGTCATTGAAAGGAAAAAGTCCCAAGGTTGTCTGACTTGGATGCCCGCACCCATGGTCAAGGCTGACAAACAAGGTTTCTTGTTCTCACAGCTCTAACACTGAGACTGAAGGCTGGGTTGAGAAGGCGCCTTCGGAGATGGTTTGGGGTATGCAGATGGAAGTGGGGGGCTGGGGAGGGAGAAGCATGAGAAGTGGAGAAGGCCCAGGGTGGAGAAGGACATTGTGTTTGGTCCCTGATCACAAGGTGGACTCCAGGGATGAGTCCAAGATGTCATCCTGATGGCTATTGCTGTTAGAATCGCTGTCATAGCTCTGAGGGCTCGAGTAGTTGGCTGCTTCTTGCAGCCTCATCAGCATGTTCATCTGAAAGGAAGAGTCCAGAGTTAGGAACTCTCAGCCCATTCACCCCATTCCCTCATACAGAATTAAAAAAACATTCTTAGAGTTTTAATTTCCAAATTCTATCACTCTCTTTCTTTTTCCCCTTTCTGTTCCCTTTCTATTTCCTCTTTCCACTCCCTGAAATGGTAACTAATCAGATACGGGTTACACATGTGCCATTGTGGATAACATTTTCACATCAGTCATTTTGCATAAGACTTGATTAAAAGGGAAAAAAGAAAGAAAAAAGTGACAAAGAGCATGCTTCAGTCTTTATTATCAATTATCAATATCAATTTTTTCAAGGGAGCCAGATAGTATCATTAATACTATAGGATTGTCTATTGCTAAGAATAGTTGAGCCATTCCCAGCTCTTCATCTAACAATATTGCTGTTACTGTGCACAATGTTCTCCTTAATATACTTTTGGGAAGCATTTCTGGAGCTCTCTTGATTGCCCCATATTCTATATCCTGCGGTTCTCCCTTAGGTCACTCTAGAATCTCTTTGACTTCTGTCCCTCTAAATAGGACCCCAAAAGACCCAGAATCAAATAACTTTCTAGTAATAAGCAACTATTGGACATGGTAAATTCTATTTACTGTAAGTTCACAAAGTAGATTAATCTCTTTTTTTCTGTCTGTCTAGCTATAGAGATTCATTTTTTAAAAATCTGGATTTCCTCCCTCTTATTCTTCTATTTCAATTATAAGTTTAAGAGAAAGGGTCCTCTAATTCTCAGTGAGATTTTTAAATTTTATTTTAGTTTTTTTTTCTCCAAAGTATTTACCCAGTAATATCAGAATGCCAAACATCTTACAAAGTCTGGATGCTAAACCTATCTGTTTAGAAGATATTAATCTTCAGTTTCTCCAAGATCAGGTGGTATTCTCTAATCCCCTCTAGTGAAATTGGGCACTCACCAGTGGATCCCCTTCTGCATCACTTGGGGGAACTTGTTTACTGGTTGAACCTTCACGGGGCACAGAGTAGCCATCAAAACCAACATCTTCAGGCCGCAGTTGGAGCAAAGGAGGCCACTCGTGTTGCTGGGGGGTGGCTGCCCAGGGATAGGTATCCATCACCCATTTAGCAGGATCTTCCCAGGGAGCTCTTCTTCCGTAAAGCTAAAACACAACATGATGAGATTGCCATCAGGCTCAGAAGGATGCTGATGGTAAAATAATGTGGCTTGTTAGAGATAGCTATATAGATATCAATGTCTATGTGGATATGTATGCATATGTATGTTTTTATAGGTATGTGTTATGTATATGTATATATATGTATATATTACATATATATGCATCCAGCAGATTTTATATTTATATATATATATGTATATATATATATACACACACACACACACATATCCCTACACCTATTCACCTAGCAGAGTTAAAGAGAATAATAGATCTAGATAGATTTTTCCATCTATCTACCTAGACATCGATAGATATAGCTATATACTTATCAATGTTGATAGATTTCAATATCTCTATATAGATAGCTCTATATTGCTCTCACTTTGTTAAACGTATATGGATATAAGTATGTACATATGTATATGTATATACATACACACATATTTCAATACCTAGGACATATTTATTGAAATTAATTCAATCATTGGTTCTTCAGTTTAGAGTTGGAAGAGATCTTATAGATTTTCTGGTTCAATTTCCTTCAGTTTACAGATGAGCAGACTCCCAGAAGTCTAGTTGAAATCCTTTCATTAACAGATGTGGAAGTTGAGATCTAAGAGTGATGACTCCTATAGTATATTCTTAAGCAAGGTCATTTGGCTTGCTGGATAGGAAAGGGGATAGAAGTATAAACTGCGTTTTAATCATGGTTTTGTTCAGTCAGACCTATAAAACTTGGGGGTTTTGGAGCATGAGTGCTATTTATAGCTTTAAGCCATGGATTTCTTCTTCAGATAGTGTAAATCTCATTACTCTGGACTTTTTCCACTCCAGAGAAAAGAGTGACAATATACAGCCAAGAAACTCCACAGTGGGCACTTAAGTGAATTTGCTGAGTGCAGAAATAAAACTGGTTGACCTTAAACATATCAAGTGAGGGAAATCAGTCTGGGGAGGTATCACTTCTATTAGGGTAAAGAAAGGGATCAGTATTCTAAGATGACTCCTCACTTTTCCTCACACATAAAAAAAATATGCAAAAGTTGTGGAGTCAGACTTCCCGTGTTTTTTGTGAATGACCCTTGTTATAGTCTGTATGTCAGGTGGGACACTGCCTAAGCCAGGGTAAAAGTTTCAGGAAAAGCATAACTAGTATATTGTGATTTACCTTGGAATAATAACAACTGTCCACGTTGCCATAGGTTTTATAGTTTGCAAAGCATTTATCTCACAGTACTTTTAGGAAGTAGTGCACATGTCATTCCCATTTGACAGGTAGAAATTGAGGCTTAGAAAAGTTAAGTGACTTTGCACATAATTGTAGTGCTATTACATTTTAGAGTTGGGTGTCCAACTCAGGGACTAGAATGTCAAGTTCAATGTTTTAGGTAAGTTTGATTGTATTTTTTTTCCTTACATATTGTTGTTACTCAGTCATGTCCAACTCTTCATGACTCCATTTGGGATATTCTTGGCAAAGACACTAGAGCAGTTTTGCCATTTCCTTCTCCAGCTCATTTTATAGATAAGGAAACTGAGGCAAACAAGATTAAGTGACTTGCAGTTAGAAAGCATCTCAGACTGGATTTGAATCTTCCTGACTCCAGGTTCAGTGCTCTATCCACTGCATCACCTCATTGCCCTATTTCATTTCACAGAGAGAGCTTCATACATGAAATGGGACAAACTTTTGGATTTCTGCTGACTACATGGTACTCCCCCAACAGAAGGCTCACCACAAGCACAGAATAGACAGCAAGAAAATGTCATCCTAGTTCTATGACCTGAAGAAAGAGCTAGAGGTCATAAGGAATCTGATTTTCATAAATATCATACCAACCATATGAGAACAAATGCTGTACCAGAAGTCAGTAGGAAGAGAGATGGGTAAGAACTTCAATGGCCACCTTGGTGATGTGTGGGTTCAGGCTAAAACTAGAATACAGATGCCCTCCTCTTGCTTTAAGAGATTTACTATTTAGATTCTAAAAAGATTTAGCATTCAGCCTGAAAAAATGGCCACAAAGCCCTTCTTTCCACCCTCCTGGAGAAATGAAGATAAAAAATCAGTTTGGAGCAGCAAATACATTGGCTGAAGATTTAGAGTAATAAATGCAAGTGATAAGTGCTTTAGACTCTCATTGAAGGCGGGTTCATTTGGACAATTTTCTAAAATGAGAGAAAAAATGATGAGCAAAGGAGAGGCTATAGGCCCTAAAGTCATAGGATCTAGGTTCAAATTTTAATTACTTTCTGTGGAGCCTCAGATAAGTCACTTATGCTAACTGGATTTCAGTTTTCTTCCTGTAAAATGAGAAGTTTGACTAGATGATCTTCAAGATTGTTTCCAATTTGATAGAGAGCTAAGAGCCTATGAATAATGGGCAATGGCCTCGGTTATAAAATAAAGTTGAAGATGCATTAATATCCTCTTCAAAGACAAAAATCACTAGCCTCCTGCTCGTCTCTGGGATGACCCAAAATCATGAAAAAGGGCAGCTAGGTGGCAAAGTAGACAGAACGCTGGACCTAGAGATCCATTTCCCTAAGTACAAACATGGCCTCAGACACCTCCTAGTTGTGTGGTCCTGGGCAAGTCATTCACCATTTGCTTCAGTTTTCTCATCTGTAAAATGATCTGAAGAAGAAAATGGCAAACTACTCCAGTATTTATGCCGAGAAAACCCTAAATAGGGTCATGAAAAATTGGACATGGATGAAAAATGACTAAACAAGAAATGAAATCAACAGTTAGTTGAACTAAAAAAAAAAGAAAATACATGAAAATTTCAAGGCTAGATGTATGGTCTCCACAAAAAAAAAGTTTGTGACGTAAAAATACTCAGATTTCTACTTCAATTACAAACAATGTACAAACATGTAAATCCCTGCTTGGAAGAGGCAAAGAGAGATATGATAAAACACCAAAGTTGGAATGCTTCATTTCTATGTTTTCAAAATAATCTACGGGAATGAGGTGTCAGTGGATTTTTATTCCTATGGTTGTTTTCCTTCCTTCTCAAAAAGGATCAAAATGACATCACTATGTACAGAATGACATCACTATGCAGAGCTGAGTTACGGTGTGCCCAACTATGACTGGTCTGGTCTGGTTTACTTCTGTATGGACATGTTTATGGAGCACTTTTATTTCTTTTTTCTGTTTTTTTAATTTTAAATTTTATTTTTTAAATTAAAAGTTTTTATTTTCAAAATATATACATGGACAATTTTTGACATTAATTCCTACAAAATCCTGTGCTCTAATTTTTTCTCTTCCTTATCTCCACCACTTCCCCCAGTAGGGAAGTTATCCAATATATGTTAAATATGAAGCACTTTTATTTCATAAGGTGGGTAATCATTTGTTCACATGTGAATCTATAGGTAATTTAAAAAAATTTTAACTTAAAATATGCAACTGGCTCATTTATAGGGATTACATCAAGCAGCTGAATATTGCCAACAGAGGGCAACATTGTCCCATTCTCCAACAGTGAGCTCTACTCTAACTTTCCCTGGTGGAAAAGACAGCATTTCCCAGACTGTAGCTTCAGTTGCAGATTTGGGGGCACAGAATTCACTGGATCATATATTAAAATTGGAAGGGGTGCCTGAGGCACATAGGTTTAGTTGGGCTGCATCGTACCTGCTGGCTTTCTTGAGACACGTGAGCCAACAGTTTGATTCTGAGAATGATATCCTGATTCAAATCTCTTGAAAGAAATTCATAAAATCAGATGGAAAAAGGAGACTTAAATATGTAGATAAATTGCAAGCCAGTTGATTTCACCTTTGTAGTATGTTTTTGATTACAATCCCTATGTTTCTCTGACACTAGTACTGATCTTTATTAGTTCAGACTAGAACTATTGCAATTATTTCTTCCTTAAGGACTAAGCCCTAAACCCAAATCACAGGTTCCAGGAGCTTGATCTTTGTTTTGGCCCAGATTGCAAACAGCAGTTGTTTTTGTTTTGGTCAGAAATTCAGAGGACCTTCCCTTTCCCAGACTGATCCCTGCTTTTTAAAACTAGGAAAAAGAGGTCATTCTTTGCTTCATTTCTTATCTCACCTCAATCAATGAATGGCTGGTTAACTCAGTCAAACTGAGAACAGTTAATTTGAAAAAGTCAAGGTCTTTCATTGCTTATTGATTGAATGGCTATTTTGAGCCATCTCTTTTCCTAGAAAATTATAAGGACCTGGAATGAAAACACTGTTCAGAAGGGTAGAAAAGAACCCTGAGCTGGGAATTAGGAGACATGACTTCAAAATTTATAGAACTTTAGAAATATAAGGGACTTCTTGTTATTGAGTTGTTTCAGTCACGTCTAGTCTTCATGACCCCATTTGGGATATTCTTGGCAGAGGTACTAGAGTGGTTTGCTGTTTCCTTCTCCAGCCCATTTTACAGATCAGCCAACTGAGGCAAACAGGGAGAAGTCACTTGCCTATTGTCACATAGCCAGTAAGTGTCTGAGGCCATATTTGAACTTAGGAATGAGTCTTCCTCATTCCAAGTCCAGTGTTCTGGGCACCATGGTGCTACCTAGCACCCACAGAAGGAAGGACTTTGGGCATCATCTAATCAGAATCAGGGCAGCTAGAAGTCAGGAAGTCCTGAAGTCAAATCCAGACTCAGACACTGAGATTTTGTGACCCTGGGAAAGTCATTTAACCCTGTTTGCCTCAGTTTTCTCATCTGTAATATGAACTAGAGAAGCAAAAAGCAAACCATTTCAGTGTCTTTGTCAAGAAACCCCAAAGATGGAATCACAAAGAGTGGAACACCATTAAAATGACTGAATCACCACAATTTAGAACTGGAAAAAATCTCAGAGGGCCCAACTGACCAAAACCCCCCCTTTTATTTAACTTACAAGTGGTCAAGCCAACTTGACCATTACGAATCTGCCATGTGCCATATGTTATTCTAGTTGCTGGGAATGCAATGACAAAAAATATTAATCCCTGCTTTCAATGAGACCTTCAGTTGGGGAGTAGAGGCTATCAACACCTCATTTTACACATGTAGAAACTGAGGCTCTAAGAAAAGGGAAAGAAGCATTTATTAAGCATTTACTGTGTGCCAGATCCTGTAATAAGGGCTGGGGATACAAATTCTAGCAAAAGCCAACACAAAAAAGGAGCTGACAAGGAGGGAAGAATGCACCTAGTTTTCAAGTCAAGCAAGTCTTTTTTTTCCAGGGTCAACTAATGGGAAAAGGGGAGAGTGGATATTATGGAGAGTTATCTGGGCTGAGAAGGCTCTAGGACATGGGATGACTTGTTCATGGTGAGAATGCAAAATAATGGAAGGTAGTATGGGATCATGAAAAAAGAGTAAGAAAGACAGTATAACTGAATGGAGAGAAAGCCAGTCTTGGTCTCTGGAAGGCTGGGCTCCCTTCTTGTTTCCAATATATACTGGCCATGTGACCAAGTACAAATTTCCTCTGTTTGGGATGACATAAGTTAAACATGAGTTTCAAAATATATTAGTGAAGGGAATTCTCCATCTAGAGTTCCTCAGCTATGGACAAAAGGAAAAATGCTTAACTACAAACTATCTAAAATGCTCTTTGTAGTCAAAACTGTCTTCTTCAATATATTTTGCATGATTTCACAAGCATAATTGCTATCACATTGCTTGTCTTCTCAATGGGTGGGGAAGAAATTGGAGGGAGAGAAGTCAGAACTCAAAACTGAAAAAAATTGATGTTAAAAATAAATACATGGTTATTTATTAAAGGGGAAAAGACTTTTTTTCAGAAGTAATGATACCTGAACTGTAGCAGTATTTTTCGTCCATCAATGGATTCTGTGAGAACTCTGTAAGTCTGTGTGAAGTATAGCATCCCAGAATTAGATATTACAATCCTACTGTCCTATATTTAGTAGAGCCACTGAATGAAGCTCAAGTGCCCTCTCCTAAGAATCCATATTCTAATGGTGATGTGACACAGAATTAGTAATGAACTCTCCCTGTGTCCCATAACTTATTCCAAAAGGATCAAATACTATTTTGATCTGTTAGGTGTCAAGAAATTTCATAATCAGTGTTTCCTGACTAGGAGTGATTGTTCTTATTCCAGATTCCTTCACACTTACAGTATTGCTTGCTTTTTGACAGGTTCGCTGGATATCTGTTTGTGACAGATAAAAACAGCAAGAGGAGAGAGTCACTTAACCTTCTGAGCACTCCCTTGTTGGCAAGGAAAAGTTTGCAGCTATAACCCAGGCTGTTCACAAATTCCATAAGATGCCAGTAGGATTTTTATCACTGCTTTTGGACTGTCAACCACTGGCTAATGATCATCAAAGCGGCTTTCTCAAGATGGCTCTGGCTAGAGCAGAAACTTCCCATGGGAAAGCATGGAGTCTCAGAATACAGAAGCAAAATCTGCCTTTTCTACTCATTCCTGAGAAGGAAAATCTTATCCATTCAGCAAGTTCCCCAGTACTCCTCAACATCAACATGACTTTTGGTATAATCCCTGTTCCCTCACAAAGTGATTACTGGGAATAAGAGAGTAGGAATAATCAAAAAAGAAAGAGCCTCATATCTTCATTTTTTTTTTCATATAGTGATTACTGCTGTTCTTATTCTGTTATTTTCTGTCCCTCACCCAACAATCATTTGGCCTTAGAGCTTCAGTCTTGGAAAGATTTATTAAATCAGATGTTAAGAATCAGGAATCAGGAAGTGCATCAAAGAATGGAAATTATATAATATTCTGGATCATGTCCTTATTGTGATCCACTTTTAGAAGCCAATGGAACTGAACTGATGTTCCATTTGTCACTTTGGCAACTAAACAACACTGCAAAGAGAAGAAAGCTAAAAAAAGGAAATTCTTGTGGGGGCAGAAAGACAATCAATACCATCACTTTTGCATTAAGAGATTTCGTTTAATAAGATTTCTCTTGCAGGGATGCTACCCCGGGACCCTAAGGGGATGCATTACCTGAATGTAGAGCCAGAAGATCCCTCAGAGATAATGCAATCTAATTTCTTTAAAAATGAATACAACAAAGCCCAAGGTAACTGAGATGTTCAGGGTCATACAGATAGTAAGTTGCAAAGCCAACATTTTGGTCAAGTTCTTTTAATAGATTTAATGCTCTTGTCACAGTATTTGGGATGCTTTATAAAGGACATGTTGACAAATTTACAAATAAAAAGCAAAGTCAACTCAGTGAGGAAGCTTTTGGTCAAAAGATTTTTGAGCTAAAAATCATTGGGATCTCTGCACTTAAAAATGTTGGCAACCACAGCATGTAAGGCATTTATTGAGATTGCATGTATTTAGAACCTATGAGCTTATGTTGTTGTTCAGTCATTTTTTTCAGTCATTTCAGGCTCTTTGTGACCCATTTGAGGGTTTTCTTTCTTTACTGGTATGATTTGCCATTTCTTTTTTTAGACCATTTTGCAGATGAGGAAACTGAGATGAAGAGGTTAAGTGACTTAGGATCACACAGCTAGTAAGTGTCTGAGGTCAGTTTTGAACTCAGGAAAATGAGTCTTCCTGACTTTAGGTCTAGTGTTCTATCCACTGCAGTGTTACCTAGATGCCCTAATGTCAACATTATAAATATATATCCCCCCCCCTTCCCGCATCATAGAGTCTATTGTAGCTCTGCATTTCTTTAAAATAAAGTATATTCCCCACTCATAAGATAATAAAAGGTAATAGTATCTCTGGAAGTTATAAGACTCAGCTGGTAGAACTCTGAATTCATCCAACATTTTTTTGGGAAAGAAATACAAGTTATAAAAACATTCATGCCCTATGACCTACAAGTTCTACACCCCCTCTAAAATTGTTGATGGACTTTTGTTATATAAATATTTCCAGCAACATTATTTGTTAGGAGCAAAAGCAAACAAACAAAAAAGGCCCTGAAAGAAAATGTGTCCAACAATGTGGAAATGGTTGTGAAATTTGTACATGCATATAAGGGATTATAATACCTTAAGAAGCAGTGAGTGTGACAAAGTAAAAAAAAAAAAAACCATGAAAAGATATATTAAATGTCTCAGAGTGGAAAAAAGGATAACAAAATGAATATGCACATTGACTAAAACTATGCCAAAACAATAATAATAGTAATAAATACATATTATGTGCACAGAACAGAAATGAAAAAAAAAGAAAAACTTTTAAAGAAGTCTTTGAGGTTCAGGTGAATAATCAGTAAACAATTGCTATTTACAGAAATGTATCACTATTTAAATTGCTTTTTGATTATTTATTTTATGTGCTTGAATACTGTGCCGGTCACTGGAAGTTTAAATAAAACTTTTACAAAAATTAAAATTAAATTGAAAGTATTTGCCTCTTTATGCTAAGTTAATATTTCCCCTAAAATAGTTCATATGCATTTAAGTCTTATGGAATCTGGAAGGAACTAATTTTTTCCCAAAAATTTGTGTGTGTAAATTAATTTTATTTTTTTTAACTTGGGTTTATTTGAGGAAAAAATTACAAGTAACTATGATAAATCCTAACAGAAGAAATTTGCAATTTGCTTTACAGATATTATTCATTTGATTCTCAAAAACAAACTATAAGTGAAGTAGGGGCCATTGTTATTCTTATTTTAGAGGTGAGGAAACTGAGGCTCCAGAGATAGCATGACTTTCCTAAGATTACACAGCTAGCAAGCATCTGAGGTGAGATTTGAATTCAGATTTTCCTGATTTCAGCCCTCTGTCCACTACTGTCTTCTTCTAATACCTTATTATAGTGTGAGTAACCCTGGGTTCTCCAAGACATGTCCAATGGAGCACCAGCTTTCACAGGTCCTACCAAACTGGAAAAGTTTTTAAGATGGGTCCAGTGATGAAATGTCTATCATCCAAGGATCATCTTAGGTCTAGAGTTATTAAAAGGTTATAGTTTAGAGAGATAAATCTTGGGGAATATACATTTTAGAAGGCTCACAACAGATTATGATCTATGCCAGTGAAAAGAGAAAAACTATTGATAAAATGAGAGATGCTAAAAGTATTATCTAATTATCAAAGACCTGGTAGAAATAAGGGCTTGGATCTAAAGATATTAGAGTCTGATCCATTCACACCCTGAGTATTACTGATAATATATTTTTCCTAGACCTTTACCAAGATTTTTTCAAATCTTCAAACATATTCAATCCATAGTACACTGAACAACTAAAGGACAACTCCCAGATTTTATCAGGCTCTTCATCCCAATCTATAACTCAACAGAAATTAACACTACAACATCCATTTCCCAACAAGTTAATGTTTTCTTCAAGACTGCAATGAGAAACTCCTTATATTTCCTGAGGCAACCTATTCCACTATGGGAGCTTTTCTAATTAGTAAGATTTTTCTTCATTGAGTTGAAGTCTTCTTATCTATACCTGCCACCTACAGTTCCTAGTTCTGATCTCTAGGGCCAAGCAGAATGAAACTAATCCTTCTTCCATCCAATAATACAGCCAGTTCTTCAAAAATCAAAAGGCAGTAATAATCACTCCCTGATTTCTCAAGTGTTCTTCAGGATCAACATTCCCAGTTGTTTCCCTTTAAGTTATTTAAAAAGTTATCCTTCTTTTGAAGAATAACATTGCTGGCATTAATTACGAAGACAAACAAATCTCTTCCATGTTTTCTCAGTATTATCCATGGCTTTTCTAAATGTGCTACAATAGCAAATATTGACTTATTTTAATGCCTATGGTTTAAACAAACACATAAACATTACTAGCATATGACCCCAATGGATAACTTCTATCCCGAGTGTTGAGAAAAGAGACTTTGTGAACTGGCTTGCAGATTATTCACCTTGGCATTCTGCCTATTAATTACTCAGCTTTGGTTTTGAAATACAGCTTTAGCTTCTTATATTGCCTTCAGGATCAACAATAAAATTGTCACAGGCTCTAATTTTAGCATAACCGTTGTACTCCTTGTGCTTAGCACAAGGTGAAAAATTCATGTATTCATGATCTCCAGCTGCTGCAGACAGTTACTACAGCTTGGAGTCATTTGGCTGGCAGGGAAATTTGTATGCACACCCACTTCTTTCCTTTTCAATAAGATAGGTGGATGGCAGCCCATGATCAAAAGCTTTTCTAGCCTGGACAAATAGGATCTCAGGGATGAGGGTGGGTGTATCTGGTCATGAAAGGAGCCTGGTTACAGGAAAGCAATTCCCCATTGCTCTCCCCAATGCTCTCCTCACCTGTAGTCCTTCTCTGACTGCTTCCAGGAGATAGGGGATAATCGAGTAGTTCCACAAATCTGTAAACCAAACCCTGGAACCATCCACATCTATGGGGCAGGATAGGAAGAGCCTAGGGCCTGGAAGAGGAGGAGAAAAGAAGCATCAGAGGTGTAAGTGGAGGTATGACTTCAAGCTGAGTGCCCTTGAGGTGCAGTACCACGGACAGGGGAATGCTCAGGCATAATACCAGAGGGACTGATAAAAATTGAAATTGTTTCCATCCCAGACTGTATGAGTGAAGAGAATGAACATCCCACAGGGTTCTTATCTGACAGATGTATTCAAGTGTGAAGGATCTAAAAGGACAGCTGCTAAGGAATAGCATTTGTTATCTTGAATATCAGAGTCTCTTTCAAAGCTCTTGGGTAAAACCTTTATATAGATAACTGTTGGCCATTTAGGCTCTTATCATTTAAGCTCCTCTCTTTCCTCTGCTCCCCTTTCTATCAGCACCTCCATCTGTAGTTGGCTCAAGGAAGAGGGAGGCAAAACCTACAGTAGCAATTTGGCTTTCTGTTAGCAAAAGTGGTGAAAGGCTTTGCAGTGGAGGAAGTGCAAATGAGCTTAGGGATTTTTTTGTAAATTTTAATCTCTATCTTCTTTCTTCACGAACATGGGAAATTAGGGATTTGGAAGTGGTTATCCCCAAATGCATGATTAGAAAAGACTCTCACTGACACGACATTTTGGAGGACTCCAGAGTGCCCATCATTTGAGAGTGGTGAGGCATCCACTTTTCTCCTCTGCCTCCTCTTTATTCCTAGCCACTGAACTGCCACTATGGGTATTGTGAGCTCAAAGTCCTTTTCAACTCTCACCGATAGTGACATCTGAAGAGCTATGAGCCTCTAGGAAGCGGTTGAGATGTTGCCAGACCTTAGGGATCCAATCAATGATTTTCACAAGCTCAGCATTCCGAACCCGTCCACTGATTTCTGTTTCAATGAGCTTTCTCCTCAGGAAACGGCTGAGAAAACCCTTTACCGGCTCAGTGTGATTGGCACACAGCACCCATCTAGAAAAGACAGTTGCCCTAAAGAGTTAATATTCTCTGCAAATCACATCTCTTAATCTGACTCTCCAATCAAACCATATTAAAATGTCAATTTTACCCCAATGTGCTTAGAGATCTGATAGGGAAGGGGGTCTTAGAAATGTCATAGCAAGGAGCCATACCATACCAATAGTATCTCTTATTCTTATCCTTCCAGTTTGTGTCTCTTCCCCTGACTTAGTTGTAGTGATTAGAGAGGATGACACAAAGGCAGCACTGGTATGTTTGGCAAACTGAAGACCATAAAGCTATTTAATGAGCTCCTTCCAACTCCTGACCATAATAGCAGCTGAACAATAATCAATCAATCAACACATATTTATGGAACACCATCTATGTTCCAAGCAATCCTTTCTTTCCCTCCACTCACTTCCCAAACTTTTGGAGAAACCAATAATTTTAGTCCTAATGCCTGTAATATGGGAATAAATCTAATAATCCATTTTGATAAAGTTCATATTTCATCAGGTCACATTTAGAAGTTATGTGAATAAAGAAGAAAAGGGAGAGGAGGATAAGTCCATCTGGGATTGATAAGAAACAATATCAAGGTCATACAGACTCAGAAGCTTGGAAGATGCTCTCAAATAATAGCTTTCATCAGTCATATTGACTTTCAGTACTGAAGAGGAAAGATGCTAACAGGTGGTGAACATATGGCTTGTTATGTGTAATGGGCTGGAAAAATGTTAGTCACTGCCTCAAATGGTTTCCTGAAGAGGGAAAGTCAAGGTTTCATACTGGGAGTCAAGTTAGGGTGCCAATAATTATACCACTGTCTTTCATGTCACTCCCAAATTAGGAGAGCACAGTTGATACAACTTACCTGAAATTATGGTGAAGTTGTAGGTTGGGAGTAGAAGAGGTAGCCTGGTTCATTGTGCCAATTATATAAGGACTGTAGGGGAAGTTAACAAGAAAGAAAGTATAAGCCAAGAAAGAATGACGTTCAAGAATCATCACTGTATTTACACCCAGTGTGTGGACCTTTCAGTATCTAAATAACCACCCAGTGAATCCCATCAAAGAATAATTGCTGCATTGCTCTATTCATCAGTTGATATCAGGTGTACCAAGTTAGGTGATTGGGACAGTGGCTTGCAAGGGTCCACAAGGCTCCAAATATATCTTTACCATTTATGGTACTTGCAGTTCAGTAGACCGTTGAAGATCTCACCCAAGGAACTGACATGATGGAGATTGTCCAGAATGATGACTAGGGGCATATCCACTGGGCTGTTTTCACTGTTGCATTGATCGGCAAGGTTAGAGAGGTACTGGCGCAGTTCCTGTAAAGGTCCCAAGAAAAGCAAAGAAGGAACAAGTTGATAAGGGGTCTCTTCATGAAAAGGCCAAAATCTCTGGGGAGGGTCAGATGCTTGCAAATCTTTATCTTATCTATTCAAGGTTACCTATTCCAGATCATACCTTTAGAGCTACAAGGGCCTCAGAACCTGTCATCTAGACCAACCCTCCTATTCAGCAGATGAAGCAACTGAGACTTCCAGAGGGAAAGTGTCTTGCTTAAGTTCATGTAAGTAATAAGTCATAAAGCTTGGATTTCCCCCTCTAAAATCCAGCTTGTGTTCTACCATATCATTCATTTTTTTAAACATAGTTCAGGTACCAACTGAGCACTTCATTAAAAAACATATGCTTTTAAATCTTTACTTTTCCACAAAATCATGTTTTTGGCAAACCATGTTCCATGAAACTCCAGTGGCATGATTAAGGGGCCATAGAAAATTTCAATGCTAATGATTTCCCCCCTCAAAAATACTAAATTTGAAATTACATGTAATAAAAAGCACACAGCAATTTCTTGCTATTAAAATAAGCTCAATTTTCTCTCCCAAATTACTCCCACACTTGAGTAGCTTGAGAGTATTTTATCACCTCTAGGCCATTCCCAGGAGCAGGATTTATGACTTTTTTCCCCAACCCCTAAGTAAAGATACTCTAGAGTCCAAAATATATTCCATGGGTAAGTTTTAGTTTAGAAATAGATAGAATGCTGGAGTTGAAAGGAATTGTAGAGATGGTCTTGTCTACTCCCTTCATTTTGCAGAATAGGGAAATTAAGGCTCAGAGAAATGGAGTTAATATCTGGAGTAATGTAGCTAATTAGAAGCAAAACCAGAACTAGAACACAGTTTCCTTAGTTCCCAATTCATTAAGTGCTCTTTTAAACTCAAGCTTTATCAATACTATTACTGTATGTATGGATAAAATTCACATGATTTACTTTAGCCAACAAAGGTTTTAAGATATACTGAGAAAACCCTCCAAACAAGTTTCTTATTCTTCATGTAATTTATAAGGAAAATCAGATTTTTCTCCAGAAACAGCTCAAATTTCAGGAAGCACCCATCTGATGGAGATTCCTCTGAGCTAGACTTCATGGGTATTCACTGGGGGGTGCCTTAACTTTATTAGGCACAGACTCCAGCCACCCTTTTCTTCACTCCCTGGACTCTTCCTCATCATATAGTCCCTGTTTTTGCCCCTTCACTTCTGGTAGCACAATCAATCAACTCTCTCATTACTCTTTTTTTTTTTTTTTGCTTTTTGCTGAGGCAATTGAGGTTAAGTGACTTGCCCAGGGTCACACAGCTAGGGAATGTTAAGTGTCTGAGACCAGATTTGAACTCAGGTCCTCCAGACTTCAGGGCCAGTGCTCTATCCATTGTACCACCTCGCTGCCCTTCTCATTACTCTTTTGAAGAGAATATCAACCCAATCCCCATTTTTTAGTCAAAATTAGACCTGTTAAAGACCTTAGATTCAAAAGTCAGGGTCTCCCAGAGTATCCAGGACCATCTCTAGTCATGCTGCTTGCTCTATATCTGGCCTCTGGACCCAGATGGTTCCAGAGGAGAAAGTGAGGCTGGTGACCTTGCACAGCTTTCTCTCACTTATACCCAAGTCACTTGCATGTCATGGTCCTCCTCAAGAATGAAGGACAAATAACAACAATTCAAACCCTTATATTTGCATTCAATAGTCTTGCAACTCTCCTCTATAGTCAATACTACCTCATAACCATTGTCTGCTTTTTATTTAATCACCTATTAGATTTATTTTTATTTAAAAGATCATTGCTTTTATTTTATTTTAGCACACAGTAAGTGCTTAATAAATTCATTTTCACTCATATATTCACTTGAAACAATGTTTTTCATTCCAGCTTCTCTATAATTCAGGCCTGGAGAAGCACAAAGGAGAAACCGGGAAAATAAATCTAAGTGACCAATCTTTAAAATAGAGATTATGGAAAGGTGGCCATCACTATTTCATGGAAATTGCAACTATCCAGCAAGGGCCAAGAGCAGCTCACTCCTGAGCTTTAATCTGTCTCACTCACCTTGCTAGATTTGTGGTCTACATTGAAAGTGGAAATGACTCCATCTACCAGCTTTCTCCCCTCTCGGAGGACCATGTATTCAGAGAGACGGTTAGCCAGGTACGTTTTTCCGGTGCCGCTGGGCCCAGAGAGGATGATGCGCCTGTGCTCCGTCAGGAGGGTGACATACCGCTGAAGGATGGGTTTGGGGATAAGAGATTCAAAGACCAGACAGTCCAGGCTGTTTTCAGAGAGGCCTACATTTGGGGGAGAAATGCAAAGTATAAGATTTCCCCTGAATAGTAATTGACTTTATGATTTGAAAAACACATCAAACAAGATATCTTATTTGAGACTCAAGATAATACTGGAAGTCTGTGTCTTATACTATAGTTATTATTAATCCCATTTTACAGGTGAGGAAATAAGCCTAGAAAGGTAAAGTGATTTGTTGATTCTAAGACCAGAATCCATTATACAATGTCAGAGTCTCCTGCCTACTGTATATTTATTTTGCATGTGCTTTTTGGTATATACATATATAGATAGATAGATAGATAGATAGATAGATATAGATATAGACGTAAATATATCTAAATCTAGATATACAGATAGATAAATCCATATCTATATATACATATATATGTCATCTGCCCCAACACCTCCATTAATAGAATGGAACTCCCATCTCCTTCAGGGCAGGGGCCAATTGTATTCCCAATTCTTAGTACAATATCTGTTTGCTGATTGATTGTATTCAGTTTTTTTATTTATTTTTGTTGAGTCTTTGCCTGCCCATTCATACACAGAAAATCAGGCTAAGGTGTGCCAAAAATCAGTCTTCTGTGATAATGCCATTCTAGCTGTCACTCCTGCCTTTCTTTCCCTTCTACCTAATATCCAGCTCCTGTCCTATTTCCTTTTACCCCTTACAATCAAATCTCTGAAAAACTTGTCTTAAACCAATGTCTCTAGTTTCTCATACAATCTCACTGGAGCAATCTGGCTTCCATTCCTATGACTCTTGTGAGAATGCACCCATGCAAGAATTCCTTCTTCCATGAAGTCTTATACTTTCTAATTGGTAATGCTCTGTTTCTCTTTGGACCCCAGGACTCTTTATTGCACTTATTATCTATTATTGTGTATTATAGATATCTGCTACCCCCCATAAGAAGGTCCCATTAAGAGAGGTTTTATTCGCCTTCTAAATTCTGCTCTTCAATATTCATTTTCTTCCTCAACATTAACTGATTCCCAGGATTTTTACTCACTTTCTAACTGGTCCCTCAGTGTCTGATAGACTTAACTGGATCCATGGTCCAGCCTCTTCTGCCTGTTCATTACCATTTACATCTAATCAGAATATAAAGGAGGCAATAGGAAGTCATCTTATTCTTAAGTTACCTAACACATGGAGAGTGAAAACCAAAACTTACTCATTCTCATTTAATTCAGACCCCAAACACAGTCTCTTGAATCTGTCCTTTCCTTTTCATTCTCACTAGTCTAATTCATGACCTCATTACTTTTTGCAAGGATCACTCCTCTTTCCTCTGCCTCCAATTTTTCTATTCACCTATCCATCCTACCATATCACTACTAGATTTTCCTTCTAAATACACAGCTCTCATCACTATCCTCCTCCTCCTCTTCCCTTCCCACCCCAACCTTCCAGTGGTTATTGCTACTCTGTAAAGAATACAGTCCAAATTGCTTAGCCTAGCATTCAAGGCCATCCATCATTTTGGCCCCAACCTTCCTTCCCAGTCTTAGTTTTCATAATCACATTATATACCTCATGCTTCAGCCAAAATGAACATTCATCATTCCATAAATGTTCCCTATGTTTTCTTGTCTTTTTATTTGGGCTCTTGAATTCCCTCCACCCATATTTGCTATGGAAATTTTTCTCTCCAGCCAATCCTGCCTTATTGCCTCATTTCAGAGTGGAGGGTGGGTAGGTGTCAGAAACACGACACTCCCATTGTAGCTTTCTTTACTTCTCTCTTGATCCAAGTAAATCATTCTATATTGTGGTGGGTACCTCTCTCATTTCCCTTTTGAAGGAGGGACATGTATGAACTGTCTCCTCAGGCTTCCTCACTACCTCAGAACTTAGGTGTGATATCCTACACATCTAAGGTGCTCATCAAATGTTTGTTGCTTTGACAAGTCTAGCTTAGTAGCCTATTGACAATGGGTTCCTTAAGGCTCAACTTATAAAAAGCATCATAAGTAGCTTGGACCACTAGTTTACTGAAAGCCTTAACAAGACCCAGAATGGAAAGAGTCCTTGGAAAGAATGGCTTTGAATAATCAATTTCTACTTTACATCTACTCTCTCCTCAATTCTTGCTTCCATCCCTACAACTCTAGTGAGAATACATCCCAATTCAAAAGTCTCTCTCTTTCCATAAAGTCTCCTCTTATAACTCTTCATTGGTAATAGGTCAAAGAATTTTAACTTAAAAGAATGGGAGGGCATTGTCAAAGAGCTGTGAGAAATTCTAAAGAAACAATTTGAAATGATGATGCCAGGAGACAGGGATTTGATTCAGCTAGATTCCTGGGATAATACTTTTCTAGGAAACAGGAGACAATAGAAAAGTTTAGAACTATGGCTTCTTAGTGAGACACTGGGAAATCCCTGGAGTTTATAGTGTTGAAATGGCTTAAGTGTAGGGAAGCCAAGTCTTTCCAGGACTTGGGATTGGAAACAATCTATGCTTGGTTAGATTTTAGGATTGCAGAAGGAGAGTTGGAAAGGATTTCAGAGGCTGCCCACTCCAACTCCCTTGTTTTATAGATGATGAAATAGATTGGCAAAGTGATTTGCCAAGATTACAGGATTAATAAGCATTAGAGACAATGTAGGATTTGAACCTCTCATTCCAATTTTTTTTTTTTTTTTTTTTTTTTTTTTTTTCGCGCAAGAAACCTGAATCCTCTATTACTTGGGGGCAAAATAACTTGGAAAACTAGAGCTCTGCCATTCTTGGAACTTAAGAAACTCCCAAAATAGTAGTTCTATATATCTTTAGTTACACTAGATCATTCAGTGGGGATAGTAATAGAAAGAATAATTATTACAATAATAATTCACATTTACCTGGAACTTTAAGGCTTATGAAGTACTTTTCCTTATACAAATCTAAGGAAAAGTATTATTTCTTCAATTTATAATTGAAAAAAATGAGGCTCCAAGAAGTTAACTAACTTTGTATGGTAGTGAACAAATATCTAAGACCTCCTGTGTCTAAATCAGCTTATTTTTCACTATGCCTTGGTGTCTCTCAGAGATGGCTGGAAATAGGAGACCCTAGTATTTGATAATTTAATATGAATGGGAATCTTAAAAGCACTTGTATGGGATTTCAGAGAAGCCTAGAAAGACTTACATGAACAGATGCTGGGTGAAGTGAGCAGAACTAGGAAAAATACCGTATCCAGTAACAGCAAGATTGTGTGATGATCAGTTATGACTGACTTAGCTCTTCTTAGCAATACAGTGATCTGATACAATTCCAACAGGCTTGAGATGGAAAATGCTATCCACATTCAGTGAATGCAAATTGAAGCATATTATTTTCACCTTTTTTGGTTTGCTTTTTCTTTCTTTTAGTTTTTCCCTTTTGTTCTGATTTTTCTTTTACAAATGACTAATATAGAAATATATTTAAAATGATTGTATATCATATATTGGATTTAATATATATTTTAGCATATTGGAAATGTATTGGACTATCTGCCATCTAAGGGAAAGGATGGGGGAAAGGAAGGGAAAATTCGGAATGGAAACTTTTGCATGGGTCAGTGTTGAAAAATTATCCATGCATATGTTTTGTAAATAAAAAGCTTTAATAAAATAAATGAATTTTAAAAAAAGAAAAAAAGAGAGAAAATGATTGTATATGTATAACATGTATCAGATTGCTTGCTGTGTTGGGGAAGGGGAGAAAAAATTTGGAATTCAAAATCTTACAAAAATGAATGTTGAAAACTATATATATATATTTAGAAAAATAAAATACTGTTGAATTTTTAAAAAGAAGGTGAATGAATTGCTAAGAAATTTCAGATTAACAATCAATTTAGATTCTAGTATTTTCTAGGTTCAGAGGACTCTGGGCAAGGACACTTCTTGAAGACTGACAGGTTGATAGCTTCATCCCTGACTCCCTGAAGATTGAATTGAATAGTCTGCATTGGAATGATTTTTTTGGGAAGAAATCTTCATGTTTAGAAAACACAAGTCATTAGTAATATCATACAGACTGCAACCACAGAACTGGGGGCGAAGTTTTAAATAAACCCAAACTGTTCCCCCAAGATTATATTTTGATAACTGAAGGTGGCCAAGGGAACTATATACATTACATTACTCCAGTATCTTTGTTCCTTCCCCTACCCCCGCAAGAAAAGCCCTAAACGTCCATAAAAAATTGGACACAACTGAACATGAGTACATGTCCATAGATCTAAGACATTTCATTTTAATTTTAAAATTTTATTGAAAGTAACTTACTGAACATTTACCCACTGTAATCTAGGCATTTTTTTAAAAAAGAAGGCAGTATTTTAGGCAGGTGTTCCTATATATAGTTAAGCCTCTACTCCTCTGCAAGAAGAGGAGTTGGTATTCATACTATTTTATTTGATGCTTAACATCAGCCTTGGGCTTCTGCTATTATTATCCCCATTTTACAGATGAACCAATTCTCCTATAAAATTCATCTTCTAAGTCATGAGGCTAATGGAGCTCTTGGTATTTAATTTTAGTAATAAGCACAGTCTTGTAGAAAATGTTTTCAGTAGCTCTTTGCAAACCCTTGGGATTAGTTAAAAGGACTGAAGCCATGTTAAGAATAATTGTAGTGGAGGGGGGAAAATCATTCTGCCAAGTGTTAAAACAAAAGTGCCAATTAACAAGCAAGGTGCTCTGAACTCTGCATTTGCTCTAGTTACCTTTGATAGAAACTGAGATGGTGTTATTCTCCCCAACCAAATAGCCACAGGGTAGCAGCTCAGGAGTCTCTGGACTGTTGGTCCGTTTGATTTCTCCAATACTGTAGCCTAGAACACTGTCTGAATTCAGGCCCAACTGACTTGCTGGGTCCACATGAATGATGTATTCCTGTGGAAAAAATGAAAAAAAAAAAAAACAGGACTGATCAAAGGCTCAGCTCAGATTTGTAGGTGACTCATGGTTGCATTGGGTGATTTATGACCATTTCTTCTTCTCTCTCAGAATCTGAGATGAAACAGAGCTGTGAAGTGAGTGGAAGATGAGCTGGCTGTCTATAAATGCTTTTGATACTTCTAGTGTCCCTGAAGGCCTCTACAAAGGCCTCTTTATTTGGTTAGTGATGAAAAAAACTCAGAGAAGTTTGTGTACATTTAGTCTGGATTAACTAAGCATGGAAAAGTCAAAATTTTTCTTCCAAGCTCATCCAAGGTCTCTAGTTACTGGTCCTAAAAGTGGAGTTGGATAATGTATAAGACGACAGTTCTGGCATGAAACCTTTTTTCCTAGAAACTCCTCCTATGCATCTGGGCAAAAATGTGACTAAACAAGTTTCTGGGATAAGCATTCGGCGGTCGCTTCCAGCAAAGAGCAGGGCGCCTGGAAATAGGAGGCCCTGGTAGTTTGAAAGGAAAATGCAAGATCAATTTTGATGGGAGTCTCCTTGAAGGGGAATAAATGATTAAGAGGTTTCAGATGAGGAATTAAATTGGAATCTAAGGGGAAAGTTCACCAAATGGTTACCTTCAATCCTAGTCCTAAAGGGGAATGGAACAATACAGTAAATGAGTTGCCAACATTAATATATCATTTGAGACTGAAAAGTTTGGTGGGTTCTCCATGCCTCCTGTCTCCCTTCCTCATCCAGTGAACATTCTGTGAATATGCAGCCTCAACATGCTGTCCTAAATCTATGAAGGGTCCCATTTCCAGGAAGGCAAAAATAGTTTCCAGTTATTTTGACAGTAGTGGGAGTAGATCTGAACTTAACCAACCTTGTAAACATATAATTTGTAAGCTGGCTGGCCAAATTTAGGGGTGTAATCTTTGAGTGAAGAAGAATTTTCTCTATATGAGACTAACTTGCTGAGACTGAATCTCGGTCCTTGGTCTCACAAGTGCCTCTAATTGAGCTCATGAGCCTAGAAACATTCTAAATACCTTCTGACTAGCATTTATAGATCTCTCGTTCATTTATTGAGCATCTGCTATGTGCTGAGCACTGGGCAAGATTTTGGGGAAACATACAGAAATAGCCCCTGACTTTAAGGATCTTAAATTTTATTGTGAGAAATAACCTCTAAGTAGATAATTAAGAATGTTATGAAAGGGGATCTCAGATGGGTGAGGGACTGGATTTGGGGAAACTGGGGGAACCAAAATGGGTTTTGTGAAGTAGGTGGTACTTAAACTAAGCTTTGAAGGCAGCTGGGGATTCTCTGAGGCAGAAGGAAGTACAAAGTACATTCGAGGCACAGAAAACAACCCATACATAGACATGGAGCTAGAAGATAGAATACCATGTATAGGGAATAGATAGCAAGTAAGCAGGATTACTGGATACAGAGTGAGTGAAGGAGCATGATAAAGTCCTAGAAAAATGGATTTTTAAATACCAATTAGGAGTTGCTATTTTATTTTAAAGGGAGGCACTATATTTTATCGTGATCAGAACTTTGCTTTAGGCATATCAATATGGCAGCAAAGAGAATAAATTGAAATGGGTTCACAGGGCTGTCTCCAAAAAGACTAGGATAAAAAGTGCAATGCTCTTCCATACAGAAAGTGGTTAATAAATGCTTTTTGAGTGAATGGAAATTTGTCAGCCACAGAACTCTAGTTTTTATTCATCTCTGCAGAGGTAAAGAACAGAAATAATGCATCAAGAACAATTAGATATCACCCTCCATGTTTCTAAACAAGGATTCCCACATTTGGCACCCATATATCATTAAAAACACTTTAAAGAATCACTTACTTTAAAAAGTCTCCTAACCACCCCATCCAGCACATCCCACTTCGTCTTGCCACTGACTCCAATGCAGCCAATAAGAAAGAGATGTGGCCTGGAATCCTAAGGACAAGGAAAGTATTCAAGTGAAGAATCAGTTGTTCATCTTGAGATGGTGTAGCAGAATACCTAGATCACTTAGCATATCACCACAGAAACTAAGAAAAAAAACTAAGAAAACCTCCAAATACCTGGATGCCTTCACTTTAGATCTCCTTGAGATAAAAATGTGCTGTCTATGAAATTGCCTTTCCTTGGTCTAAATAATCTCAGTGTTATTTACAATACCACGTAGATGATACTGAATAATAAGTAAGATTGAGAATGAGGAACATGGATTCTCTGGGGCACATTGGACTTGGGCTACCCCTTTTGCATCCTTCTCATCTCCTCTTAGCTATCTCCCCCCCTTGCAAAATCTTCCCTTAAACTCACCTTACAAACCTTCCCCAAAAAAAAAGTCTTCATGGGTAGACTCCACTGGATTTAATCTGCTCATCACTTCAGTACTAGTGAATATCTCTTGCCCAAACCTCAGTTTCCCTTTTTATCTTTTTCTCATATCAGTTCTATCACCACAAAATGATTCTAGAAGGCTGAAGCTTCTTGTTTTGGGATCTCTGCCCACAAAGCTCTGCATACAAGTGGTATGGAATAAGTAGCACATTGGAGCGACCTCATGCTAAGAGGGTGCTCAGCTAAGAAAAATTGAAAAAGGTTGGATGAGCTAAGATTGTGCTTAGTTTTCCACGTAGTATGCTTCAAAGAACACATGGTTACAGAGATGGGAGGGAGATATTTCGAAGGGGGTAAGTCAAATTAGAAGAAGAGTTCACTGAAGTGTAACAATCCCTTGCATTTATCATCAGCATTTACATTATTTCAGGACCAGATGTTTCCTGTACACCCTTCCCAATCTACAACTCTATACCCATGTTTCTCACCATCAATGCCATTATAGCATCTGCCAATGGTTAACTTAAATGCAAAAGCCCGATTCTGGTTGGCTGGCAGTGGAAAATTGGGGCATGCTACATGTCTAGGCTACAGAATTATACTGAGCAGAAATATCAGCAAATGGGGGAAAGACAAGAGACAATTATAAACATAGCACACATTTATTTAAAAAAAAGCTTTCTTCACAACAGTTATGCAAGTTTCATAGGCTCTGAGATCTACAGACAAGTGAGATCTCATAAACTACCCAGTCCAACCATTTCAATTTTCCAAGTGATGAAATTTAAGCCCAGGGATAGTGACTTACCCAAAATAAAATAGGCAGAAGGCATCAGAAGCAGGATTTAAATCCTATTTCTCTGATTCCACTATGCCATGCTGTTGGCAGAGATGGCAGAGATCTTCATCTCTACTTTCCAGATAAGGAAGTTGAGATGTAAAGTGCCTTGTCAATACTTATATAGCTCCTGAGTGTTAGGGTTAGCACTGAAACCAAGATCTTCTGTCTTTCCCATTAGATTGTGAGTTCCTTAGAGGCAAGACTATCTTTTTCCTTTTTTTTTTTAGTATCCCTAATGTCTGGCACACAGTAGGTACTAAATAAATGCTTAATGACTGCGTGGCTCAAAATTCAGTTCTATCCCCCAGATATCATGATGCTGCAAAGAGACCTGAAATGGGAAGCTGTGAGGTCCTGTTTTAAGACAATCACTTTACTCTCAACCAACCACAGCATGCTACTTGACCTAAGAGTTTAATCAAACACAAATGTAGATTATTTGTTTTTTTTCCACAAAGTAGCCGCAGCTTTGTAAGACCTTATAGGACAAGAGAAGCAATATGCCTTGAATTCAGATTTATTCCACATGATACCCAAAGCCAGGATCCTGCCACTAGTGCTAGGATGGCTGCAGGAGACATATAACAGAAAACAGGGGATACAACTCATGCCCCAGCTTTATTTTTGACTTTATAATCTAATCTAAAGGCTCTCAGCACTTCTGTAATATGCACCAGGTGTCTCTTCTGCTGTTTATGAGAGTCCTGTAATATAACTGGCACACTGGATCAATTTATTTTTGTCCAATTATTTACATGCCTCGAGTTTTTCAAAATGAGCTTAGCTGACTTTGAAGTACTTCATCCATCTGTGAACTTTTGAAAGACAATTTTCAATGCCTGGTGAATGAGGAAAAGTTAATTACAATAACTTTAAAAGTACAAAGTTGGAATATTTTAGTATTTTTTAGATGTGGAAAATTCACCAGAAAGGAAAGTACATCTTGTTAGTTCTACTACTTGCGTGCAATTTCATTAGGGAGCTCATTTGTGATTTGTTCAACTTCTCTTTCAAACATAGGATCATGTTTTATTTTAAGTTTTCTATTTCCTCTCCTGTTAACCTGGGCAATTTATATTCTTGTGAATACGCATCCATTTCATTCAAGTTGCCAGTTTTAATGGCATATAGTTGGGCAAAGTAGCTCCCAAAATTGTTTTAATTTCATCTTCTTTGGTTATGTATTCTGTTTTGAGCCTGAAATGTTTCTGGGACTGTTGGGGAGCTAAGTAGGGCTGGTTAAGGAAAAGACAATGTTAGTAGCAACAACAAAAAAAAAAAAAAAAACACAGTAAGAATAACATAAAGCATTAAGGTGATACAGTTTACAATTAAATCACTAAACTAGGTATTTCTACCTAGGGGGACTGGGAAAGGGTGGAAGGCGATAGGAGCAGGGAAAGGGATCAAACTAACCTCCTTCCATTTCATTTCATCCTGCAAGCTGACAACTATCTTAACATGCCTGCCTCCTTCTTTCCGAGCCGAGCATTCACCAGTGTCATCCAGCAACATGTCTGCGAATGGAAAACACCAACAGCCTCTTTTAGCCACACACGGACAGCAAAAGCCACGAGGGCGGCGGCAGAATAAATCAGATGGTCCAAGGGAGGAGATGGGACACGCACTATGAGAGGTCCAGGGAGAGGACCAAAGAAATCAAAAGGCACTTTGTGGAGCAGAGAAAGGCTGAACCAAAAACAGTCACAATGGCCTCATATGGAAAGAAAAATAAAATAAATAAATGAAAAAGCACAAGCTTTTGGTATGTGGAACAGGAAAAATACAGATCAATGTTATATTGATCTTTCCACCAGCCTGGAATCAATTTTTAAAGCAGGGACATCATACAAAGCTATGACCCTGTGATATGTCATCATTCTTCATTCACGGCATTCATCTCGCAGGTCAGCATTTTAAAATGGATCAGAACACAATTCAGCACAGGGCAGAAGCTAAGCTTGTAGCTAGGAGAGTCTGGGGCAAAATTAAAGGCAAGCATGATGACATTCTGGAGGCTGGGTTCAGGTGGGTAGCCAACACACACCGATGTTCACGCACTCACATACACCCGACGCCTTTCGCCTTTTATTTCCTTCTGATCTTTTTAGCTTGGGGCTCCCTGAGGCAACTGGGCTGGCTGCAGGCCCCATCTTGCCAGCTGGCCCTATGGCACCACTCACCCAGACTGGTTGACTCAGTGAGGTTAAGGCTGTGCTGAGAGAGGCCCAGAGACTGCCTTGGGGAAGAGGAGATGGACACCTGGGATGGAGCCCGGCTGCAGCTGCCGCCGTGATTCTCAGATTTGAGCCTGTCATTCTCGGCTTTTAACTTCTCAATTTCACTCTGCAAAGAACCAGAGGGAGAGATTCCTGCTGGATAGATCTCACCTGTGCATCTATCTGCAGGGAAGGATTAAGAAAGCACTCCCCCTCCTACAAACAAGAACAGTCCCAGCTGACTCTGCTACATCCATGCTTGCCTTAGAGCATCATTAACTGTCACCCACTTCATGAAATTCTTGGAAAAGACCAAGAGGGGAATCCGGAATGCTTTCTAAGTACCTATCAACGTTTTAGAAATTTGAGAGCTTTTTCCATCTGCTTGTTTCAATATATCAAGGTTCTGAAGTGTCTTGGTGTGGAAAGGTTTTTGTTTACATGTAATTGAAAAAATAAAATTAAAAACATTTTGCTGATTAATTATTTAAATTTTACCTTTTCTGCTCCATTATTCAGTTATATAATATATAAGATATTCTTTCAAAAGCATGATATAGCTCACATCCCTATAATTTAGTAAATAGTCTTTGAGGCTGCAGAATTCATTCCCCAGCATCAATCTGATGACCCTCTCTAACTTCAGCCCTGCACAGCTCATTCCCATCCATGAAGAATTAGTTTTAGGATTGTTTTCCTTCATAAGGAGGGAGAGAATTTGGAATTAAAAAAAATTGAAAACAAATGTTAAGAGGTTTTATTTAGAATTAAAAAAAATAAAATTTAATATAAAATTAAGATTTTTTGCTGACTAATTGTTTAAATTTTACCTTTTCCACCCTCATGAAGTATTATTCCGTTATATAATATATGAGATATTCTTTCAGAAGCATACTATAGCTCACATCCTTATAATTTAGTAAATGGTATTTAAAAGTAATCCTAATGGCTCCAGAATTTATTCCCCAGAATCAATCTGACGACCCTCTTTGAATTTAGTCCTACGCAACATCTCATTCCCCTACATGAAGCATTAATTTTAGGATCATTTTCCTTCTCAAGGAATTTAAAAAAAATTAAAAACAAATGTTAAAAGGTTTCATTTATATGTAATTGGAAAAAAATAAAATGAAAATTTAATGTAAAATTTAAAAAATCAATGTTTGCTGATTATTGGCCTTCTCCCTTTTGCACTCCCCATGGAGTATTACTTGGTTATATAAGTAAGATAGTCTTTCAGAAGCACATCCACTAATGGTTGCCCAATTAGGTTCATAGAAATAGGTGAAGGAGGGAAGGACTCTATGTAAACCAGTACAACCCCAGCACAGTCTCCTGCGCCATCTACCTTGAAAGTCATTGCAGATTCCGCTCTGTCCTCTACCTGTCCTTACCTGCATTCTGTTCATGGCCTCTCGGAGCTGGTCCAGTTGGTGGGCTGAGCTGAGAGCTTCTAGGCGGATATCAGTGAGCTTCATCTCCTTGTCTCTCAGCTCATTGCGTAACTGCATCACTGTCTCTGCCTCACTATCTGTACATTCAGAAATGCTAGGGAAAAGGCGAGAATGATTAATAGGACCACTTGCAAAGGTAACTTTGAGCTAGCCAATTTATCTCAATGGGTTTGCAACTGGAACCAACAGTAAATGAGGAAAATAATGGATGATGCACGAAACATACTTTGCAAAATTTCAAACACTATGTCAATGTCAGTAATTATCATCTCCATCTTCATCATCTATATTGGCTACAGTGTAACTATTTGGACCATCTTTCAATTATTTTCTGAAGGGAGAGATTAGAAAAGTGAACTAATAACAAACTAATTAACAAATTTAGGGAGCACTGAAGGTGTGCAAAATACTTTGCATGTATCATCTCATTTATCTTCACAACCCTATAAGGGATGTGCTATAGGGATGAACATCACTATTTACAGATTGGGAAACCCGACGCCATAGAAAATAAGTGTATTGTTTAAGATTAGGCAACTACTAAGCGTCTGGAATGGGAAGTGAACCTGGGCTGTTTTCCTGGCTCCAAGCCCAGGACCCAATTGGCTTTACCGCATGATCTCCCCATGTGCTGCAAAGGTATTGGCTAGGGCTTGTAAGAGGTAACCGTTAATACTTTTAAAGCCCAGAGAGCAAACATTCTTGAAATTTTCCATATTTGAGGACTTCAATAAGCGGCATGTGCTGCTTAGCACCCCTGAGTAACACTCCAACAGCCCATATAAAGTGAGAAACAGCAACACCAAGGAATAGTCTCCTTGGAATTTGATGATCTCAGTGTAGAATGCACCAGTGAGCCCCTCCAGTGACTCAATGTGGCACACAAATCCGAACTCCAATCAAAGAGAAGTTTTCTATTTGTTTTAAAGAGCAGATAGTTAAGAATAAATACTATAAGGGCAGTTTCTATTTTCCAAAATTAAAAGAAAAAATGATAAAAACAGAGGTAGGGAGCAAAGTGCAATTCTATGTGCAAGCACCCTTGTTTCTCATTCCCTGAGATATTAAAAAAAAACAATTTCCAGGGTGTACCATCTCATCTCATTCCCACCCTCCAGCCTGAAATAATTTTATGGAAGAAACTTCCTTTCAGGAGAGCTGCGGCCCAGTGACTCTAACTGTGTCTGTAAAGTGAAATGCAGAAATAAAATCTATAAGCTTTTGAGACGTTTAACCGGGAAAAACTTTTCCCTTTAAAACTTCCATAAGTGAATGGGGATTAGTTCCATTAGTCACAACTTTGATGTAAACAAGGAAACTGAGATTGCTTGTCTATTCTTCTTTTTAACGTAGTGTGACCCTTTTTGGTGCCTGCTTGCCTCCAGGATAAAATATGAACTCTTCTGTTTGGCATTTAAAGCTCACTACTTGGTCCCTGACCTTTCCAACCTTAATTATGCTTCCATTCCCTTTTCTGTATTCTATAGTCAAAGCAAAGTGGTCGCCTGGACTCTTCACCCATCATTCCCCCTCATCTCAAGAATAGTCTCCTGCTTAAACTCCACTTTTTAGAATTGCTTGTTTTCTTTAACTTTCAGCTTAGATTCTTCTAAAAGGGGTGTATCACCCTCCCAAAACTCCTCCTTCAATCCTAACTAATGTGATGAACAAGATGCTCTACTCTGTAATACTTTTTAAGGGGAAAAGGAAGGGGAAAGGAAAGATAAGTTTTTATATAGAACCTACTATGTGTCAGATTCAAGTGATAAGTGTTTTGTTTCGTTTTTTAGAAATATCTCATTTGTTCCTCACAATAACTCTGGAAGATAGGTGCTATTATTATCCCCATTTTACAGTTAAGGAAATTGAGTCAAACAGATTTAGTGACTTTCCCTGGATCACATAGCTAGTAAGTATCTGAGGTCTGATTTGAATTCAAATGTTCCTAATTTCAGCCCCATAGATTTAACCCCTAAGGATCAGCTGCCTTTGCCTTTTTCAGTTGAGAATGATTTGAGCTACAGAATCAGTGAACAAGACTTTAATCAATTTGGGGAGAATGAGGAGATTCAGATTATTGGGAATAATCAATTTATGACATGCAGAAAATGTTTTGGGATTGGTGGGAAGAATTATTCACAGTAAGAATCCATTTTTTAGTCTATTTTAAAGAAAGGCTCTGAAGAGACAGATAGTCAAGTTTTAGGAATATCTTGAGAAGGCAGTAAGGATATGGGGAAGAAAGTGATCCTAAGTGTAGGCTCATACTCCCATCCCCAAAACTTTTAATTTTGAAAAAGGTCAGAAGATTTAAATCTCCCCTGGGAGTTGGTGCAGCAGTGGCCCAAGCACCAAATGGCACATTAAAAAAAAGTCAATTTTCAGAAATGTGACATTTTCAGGGCAGAGAGAAGTATTGTTATGGACTCTACAACGCTACCAAATCTCAGAGCCCAGGGAAGAGCTACACTTCTGGGAAACTTCATAAAGAATTCATGAAGGTAGAAAAGAATTTTCACCTAATCAGGAGCTGTGAGTTGATTACTTCCTCTAAGATGGAGCCCACTTTCCCCTGGACTCTGTATATATTGGTGGGAGAATGTTTCTCAAACTTTCAGGGGAATGTTTTTGCACCAGTTGGTCTCTCACTATACCCCATTAGTAAACAGCTCTTTCTAAAAGATACTAATCTGGTTGTCCATCAATGGGGAGTACAGGGGATGGGGGCTCATGAGTTATATCATTTGAAAACATATGACTTCTTAGAACCCTTGATCCTAAGGAGAGTAGTAGTCACCCATACTCTGAGAGCCTCACCTGTCAATGATCATGGAAGTCTATCATCATGAAATGCATCTTGTGCCTGTCAACTAGGGATGGCTAAAAAATTGTGGTATATGATTGCAAGAAAATACTATTATAAGAAATGATGAGCAGGATGATTTCAGACAAACCTGGAAAGATTTATACAAACTGATGCAAAGTGAGCAAAGCCAGGAGAGCAGTGTATACAATAACAGCAATTACATTGCTGTTATATTCTATCATACAATGTTCAACTGAGAATAAATTAGTTATTATCAGCAATACAATGATATTAAGACAATTCCAAAGGATTCATGATGAAAATGCTGCCAGAGAAAGAATGATGGGAGTCTGAAATGCAGATCAAAGTGTATTATTTTTCACTTTTTTCTTTTGGTTATGTCTTCTTTTTACAATGTGTAATATGGAAATAAGTTTTACATGATAGTACATGTATAACCTATATCAAATTGTTTACTGTCTCAGGGTGGGGGGAGACTAGAGGAGAGAGGAAATTTGAAACTCAAAATTTTGAAAAATGAGTGTTAAAATTGTCTTTACATGTAACTGGGGAATAAATGAAACATTATACGTCCTTTAAGGCAGAGTCACTTTGGAATCTCACCCTTTGAGAGAACGCTCTGCCTGGGACCTTCCCAATTGGGACTCTGAAAGCTATGATCCCAGGATTCCCCAGCTATTTGACTCAGGAGTTGGTGATTCCCCAAATTGTGATGTTTTCTTTCAGTATTATTACTTCTATTTGTATCTTTGCTATCATGCTTATCTTTGTAATATTACTATTGTGTTGTTGTAATTGTATTATTCCATTTTGTAATCATTAAACTATCTTATTAATCATTAAACTATCTTAAGCTAAAAATGAAATATTATTTGAAGATGAAAAAAATAAAGATAACTAGGTAGTCAAAAAAAAAAAGAACAGCATTATGACAAAATTGGGTATTTAGAAGTTGGGTCACTTTCCCCCCCCACACACACAAAACTTCGTATCTTAGGTCAAAAAGACTTAGCCACAACCACACTTGGTTTGAGAAACTTGTAGATAACTGTCTTAAGAACTATCTTATTTGGGGTGGCTAGATGGCGCAGTAGATAGAGCATCATCTCTGAAGTCAGGAAGACCTAAGTTCAGCCTCAGACATTTAATTCTTACTAGCTTCTGATTGAGCCTGGTCAAGTCACTAAACTCCAATTGCTTTGCCAAAAAAAGGAAAAAAAAAAGCAAAGAGGAAACTGTCTTATTTGTGGGATAAGTAGTTTCCTGGTACAAATGGAACCTATGGCATTTAAGATATAGTGGGTACCACATATTACTTACTACATGAACCCTTTTCTAATCCCTCCAGCCCTTAGTAAGTACTCTGATTCCCAAAATTATTTTGTATTCATTTTGTATATATTCTGTATGCACTTATTTATCTACATAATGATTCCTCCAATGGAAGTATGTATTGACTTTCTCCATAATCCTTCAAGGCAAGGATTATTTCATGTTTGTCTTTATATCACTAAGTCAGAGAATACAGCAAGTGCTTAATAAAGGTTTGTTGACTGACTGCTTATCTGTTCACCCATAAATAGAGATGTGTATAGACAGATCCCCAACATATCAGCAGAATACAGGACCATAAAAAGTGGTGAACATTTTTGTTGGTGTTTGCTTGATTTCCCCCCCTCATTTTTCCTCCTTTTTGGCGTGGTTTTTCTTGTGCAGCATGATAAATGTGGAAATATATATGGAAGAACTGTACATGTATGACATATACTGGATTGCTTGCTGTCTGAAGAGGGAAGGAGGGAGAGAAATTTGGAATACAAGGTTTTTGTAAGGGTGAGTGTTAAAAACTATTTGCATATATTTTGAAAATAAAAAGCTATTTTTAAAAAAAAGTGGTGAAGAGTTCAATTGCTTAAAAAAAAAGTTTTGTGAGTTTTAATGATCACAGGAGTGGAAGGGAACCTGAAGCAGCAAGCTTTGCTGTTTCTTGGAGTGAAGACAGAAGAAACTTGGGTTCAGCAAAGTTACAAAGCTGAAGTTGATTATCTATGAGAGAGACGTTAAGCATGTGGCTGCTACAAAAATAATCCAGCAAGTTGGCTTTCAAAGTACTGTATACTGGGTCTGTGGCCAAGAAAAACCTGACCTGCATAACTAGTGGAGGGTGGTGGATTTTTTAATTGCCAAAGAAAAAGCATTTATAAAATTGTCAAAAGAGATATGATGATATTTGGGGGGAAGGCAGAAAGAGAAGAAAAATTAACTGCAGGACAGCCACATTCTGTTATTTTCTCAATTCTATTTTCTGGTTTTCTGAACCTAAATTATTCTTTGCAACATGGAATTGGAAAGGTGGCATAATATCTCATATATATAATAGCATTCAGTATTTGAAGCAGGACTTTTATTTTCTGAGAAACTCTACTAACATCACCCTATTGAAGGTTTAACTATTTCTGTCTAATATAGTGTGAAGAACACACTGGATGTAGAGTCAAAGTTCTAGTACCAATTGTGTTACCATGAGCAATCTTGTGTCCCCCCTGACTCTTAGTCTCCTCTTTAATAATAATAATAGTAATCATAATCATAATCATAATAATACTTATGCAATTTAAACTTGGGAGGAAATTACTTTCTAAGACTTAAGGCATGGTATAATAGTGAGATGATGATCCATAAAAGTTTTGATCTAAAAAAGTTGGAAGAGACTTCGGAGACCATTTATATATTTGAATCCCCTCATTTTTGCAGACAAAGGAACTGGGGTTCAGGTTGCTAGAGGTCATCTAGGTAGAGAGCAATTTGAACTCAAATTTTCCCGACTTCAGAGCTAATACTCTTCCAAGAACTGCGAATGCATCAAAGTCAAAACTATGGAATACTAGGCATTTGTTTAATGTTTATTGAATTGAATAAAAACAAAAAAATTAATGGTAACAAAGCTAGATATTTATAATTAAGGTAAACTTTTTTCCTTCTCACAAAGCCACATACAATTTTTAAACTATGGTTAGGTACACTAAAGTTCAACTGTAGTCAAGCCTATTTAATTTGGGATGTGTGCAGGGAAATATTGTACAAACTGTTTCCTGTTGGGGGATAATCAGTTTCCTGATTTAATCTGGACTATTTGGCATTTGAAGTTCATCACAATCATGGCCCCTTTCTACTTTTGTCATTTTCTTACATCTCACTTCTATTTATACTCTCCAGTGATATCAGCCCCTTTGTTCTTTCCCAGCTCCACAACTTCTCACTCTCTGGCCCCTATACCTAGAATGCTCCCCCTTCTCACCTCTGACTTCTGACTTCCCTAGCTTCCTTCAAAATGCAGCTCCCATCCCACCTTCTGCAGGAGGTCTTTCCTGGTACTTACAGCTGCCGCTAATGCTTCCCCCTTTCAGCTCATTTTTGTCTGTTCTCTATATATCTTGTACATAATCTCATTATTTTCATATTATTGAATTCCCTCATTAGAATGCAGAAGGCAAGAAACTACCCTGTCCCTTCTGCCCTCGTGTTTTTGGGTCCTCAGTACTCAGCATAGTGCCTGGAATAGAGTAAGCACTTAATAAATGTTTCTGATAGTCTGATTGAATCTAGAACATATAAGTACTCCCTTGTGATACTCTAGCCAAGGGTTTTAACCTTTTCTGTGTCATGGATTCCTTTGGTAGTCTAGTCAAGCCAAAGGAACCCTTGTCAGAATAATGTGTTTAAATTTATGAAACAAAATGCATAGGGCTGAAAAGGAACTAATTATATTGAGACTAGTTAGATGTGCAATGGATAGAGTGCTAAACTTGCAGTGAGGAAGACTCATCTTCCTGAGTTCAAATCTAATCTCAGACTAAGTGGATGATTCTGGGCAAGTTAATTTTCTCATCTGTAAAATAAACTGGAGAAAGAAATGGCAAACCAATCCCCTATCTTTGCCAAGAAAACCCCAAATAGGGTCATGAAGAGACAGACATGACTGAAAACAACTAAATAATATTGAAATACAGCTATCAAATATTAAAAACAAAAGTTCACAGACTAGTTTTAGAATGCCCGCTCTAGTCTGTGACAATTAGATCATCAAAGCTCCAGTATATTGTTGAGGAAGCTTGGTTTGGTCCTTATTCTAATTGAATTGGTTTGCCATCAAACTCATAACCAACAAGGCATTTATTTAATTGCTTTATAATTCAGTACAATTTTTTTTACCTTTAGTCAATACAAAATTCTAATCAACATCACCAGGGAATATGTACTATTCAGGGTTTAACACATAAAAGCACTAGTCTGGCAGCTCCTGGATAAATAATGGACAAAAAACTGGAAGACAGATAAAATATCTCTCCCCATCTGCAAGCATCTGAAATAAAGTAACATCAACACTTATGAAGTTCTTACAGAACACCAGGCACTGTGTTAAGTTCTAAAGCAAGAGAGGGAGAGTAAAATTACCCTCACCAGGGAAAATGCTACCCCCATTAAGAGGCTGACCCACAAACATAAGGGACTATAGGAGAGGAAAGATTTCCAATAAATGGTTTAAGAAAAAAAGTTTGCCATCAATTTTAACCAAATTTTAAGGCTTTTTAAATCATAGCTTCTTTCCCTAACTAATGTCACTTTATTCGTTCCAGCCCATTTTCTAATGTTATGTTTTGAAGTTATGGCTGATGACTGCCTCTCAAGGGTGGGGATTCGCTTCTACCTTCCCACAGTTGGCATTCCTTCCTTGCCAAGAAAGTGGGTGTTTTCCTGTCACAGCCCCTGATTTCCTTTCTTTGGTTTCATCCCTGAACTCCCTTGAATTTCTTTATTTTTCACATTCTTACAAACCTTTCAATGTTAGAAATGAGCATTTGCTATGCACCCAGCCTTTGGAAAATTAAACCAAAGACAAACATCTCCAGATTCTATGGACACGGTGGAATGTAAGACAAGGGTTTTGCCAACCTCGCCCAGTCCCAATAGGGAAAGTGGTTTTTGAAAAAGAATTTTTTCTTATAGTCTCTAGCTGCTCTGTGTATGTATCGTAATCCCAGCTAGACAGTGTGCTGCTCTGGGGTGGAGTCCTGTTATCTAATTCTTTCCCTCTAAGATTCTCAATACAGAGTCCTGCATATAATACTAATTAACTAAATTTCTGCTAAATGAATGTATGAATAGTGACAAATTGTCAGTTTTATATTAGGGGTGGATTTACAAACTTCAGCCTGTTAATTGGAAGCATCTGAATGATTTCAGTGTATCATCCTATCCATGAAGTTATTATTTCCTCATTTTCCAGACACTCAGATCAACTAATCAACAAGTATTCATTTCCTCTCTTCCTCCAGAGGTTAGCACTGTGCTTGGCACATAATAGAAACTTAATAAATATTTATTGATGTGACTTGATTTCAGATGTTTGCTAAGAATCTAAGTGCAGGACTTTAACCAGGTGTCATGTCCAGTACAAAAGTTAAAAAAAAATAGGATTTCTACTTTTAAGGAACCTAGAATTCAAGTAGGGAAATAACATATCTGTATCTAAAATGATAAACAACATGAGACATTATAGAGTGATAAGATCAAAAGTAGATGCCTATAGATTGGGGGATGCCTAAATAAATTGTGATGCCTAATGTATCACACTGAGAGGATCTTTGGGCTGTAATAATGACAAACATGATGGATACTGAGAAGCATGGAAAGACTTTTATAAACAGATGCAAAATGAAGGAAAAATAACCAGGAAAACAATTTACAAAATGACTCAAAAATGAAAAGGGGAAAAAACAACAACAATGAAAAAAAACCACAATGGTGAATTATAATGAACAAGCTTGGCTCTAAAGAAGTAACATGAGAAGACACTTCTCTTTTGTTGTAAAGGTGGGAGATTTATGATGTGGAATATTGTATATACTATTTCTTTTGATTTATTGGATGGTTTTCTTCAATTTTTCCTCATTTTAATTCTTTGTGATAATTTCTCTGTGGTAGAGGAAAGGAGGCATATATTGATGATTTAAAAACAAAAAGATATTAATAATTTTTTAAAGTTATAAAATAGCAGATTCACAACTGGAAGAGATAACAGAGATTATCTAGTCTAATCCCCTTCTTTTAGATGAAGATGAGTCCCTCCAAAAAGGAAGTGATTTTCTGATTCTCACAGGCACAAAATTGTAAAATCAGATCCAAATTCAGTCTTCTTTCCATCACTCCATTCTACTAGTCATTGTTATGAGAATAAATAGGGTTCCAAAGAAAAATTCTCTGTTTAGTCTAAATTGTTCATTATCTTGACCCTCCACTATGCACAAGCTATTGAAGCATTTTCTTACTATAAAAAATTGCCACTAAAAACTATAAAAAGGAAAAAGGAGTTATAAAATGTTCCTCTAGCCCACTTTTTTTCAAATTCCCTTCCCTATTTCTTCCCCTCCCCTCCCTTTTTTTTGCTGAGGCAATTGGGTTAAGTGACTTGCCTCAGGTCCCACAGCTAGGAAGTGTTAAGTGTCTGAGACCAGATTTGAACCCAGGTCCTCCTGACTTCAGGGCTGGTGCTCTATCTACTGTACCACCTAGCTGCCCCTTCCCTATTTTTTTAACAGTACCATCATTCTTTCACTCACCCAGAGTCATCTCCTACTCTTCCTTCTCCCTTAACTCTTTAATTTCTTATGAATTCTTGTCAATTCTATTTTTACCTCTACAACTTTTTTTTCATTCTCACAACCATCACTTTGCTTCAAGTCTTCATCAACTCTCATCTGGATTGTTTGAGTAGCTTCCTAAATGTTATCTATTTCCAGTATTTTTTCCTCTTCCATTCAATATATATGCAGCTACCAAAATAATCTCCCTATGACACATGTTCTATGATGTCATTCCCCTGCTCAAACATCTTTATTGGCTCCCCACTGCCTTCAGATTAAATTACAATGTTCCTCCAACCTATCATTTACAGCCCATTGAAATTTGGCTTCAGTCTATCTTTCTAGGCATATGTCATATTTCCCTTTCGTGTAGTCTACAATCTAACCTAAGGGGCTAGCAGCTGTTCTCCCAATTTGTCACTCTCTTTTTCCTGCTTTCTTTGTCTTCATTCGGGTTGTTCCCCTTAAGAAAGAAATGCATTGAAAAATCAAGTATCTTGAAATCATAAGCTTCCTTAAGGCTTAATTTAGGTGCCATCTCCTTTGGAATATCCTTCTTTTCCCATGCTCTCTTACCTCAAATATTATTCTATTAATTTATTTGTTTTTGCATGGTATTATTCAGGAAAATGTAAACAATCTGCAGATGGGGATTATTTTTCTTACTTGTGTTTCTATCCCCAGTGCCAGGAACAGTACCCTTTTACATAGTAGATATTTAATGAATATTTATTATATTAGAACTGGATTTTGGAAGTTCATTAGCCCAATTTGAATGCTTCTTAAAACCCCATTTTCCAGTACCTTGGTAAGGCACTATTATTCTAATGAGTGATGTCAAGAAAAATTTAAAAAACAAAAAACAAAAACCCAGTTCAAGTTCCATTTAAGAATGAGTAATCTCACTGAACAAAACCTCCAGGCCATATGAGTAAGCAATATTTAATAATCAGAGTTCTAATTCTAACATTATTTTACTTTCAGTTCATGCATTATATTTTTTGTTTTTATGGCTTAAATAAAAAATTTTATGGTTGTTTTTGCTTTTTACAACAGTCATTTCTGTGATTCTTCTCTGTCCTTGTTTATCCCTTGTAACAAGAAAATCTAGCTAAGCAAACTGAACAATGAGTACTTTGTGCTTTTCTAAATTATCATACTTGATCCTAATATAACGCAGTCAGAGCATAATACCATAATAGGTGGAGTATTATTGTTTCCAGTTAATAGATGAGGAAACTGTCCAAAGTTATTCAGCTAGGCAGCAAGAAGCTGGGACTGAACTTGAGCCTGGATTTTCAATCTAGTATTACTAACCTAATATATTAGGGTATCAGCTTCCAATGAAGTGGTATTCCCTGGAAGGACTTTAAAGATCCAGTGGGAAAGATAGTACAGCATAACAATATTCCTCATTGCAATTGTTTTTGACTCTACCATTATTTCAAGGAAACAAGGATAACTTCATGCCATTTTTTCCAAAAGTTTTAAAAATTATTAAATATTTTAAATATTTATTTAATATTTAAATATTAAACCTTTAATTTTAAAATATTTAATATTAAAATTTTAAATATTTATTTAATATTAAAAAAAACAACTTACAGAGAGTTTGAATGAGAATTCCTCAGCAGTGGCGTTGAGCCCGCAGAACCATTATGTGGCAACTTTGGTGAAGAAGGCAAAGAAGAGTCTGTCATCTCCTCAATGTCTGAATGGGAGGAAGCTGACTTGGGGGACTTCTTCTTCCCAAAAGCTTGCTTGAAGGAACTGCGTAACTGAAAAGATAAAGTGGTAAGCCTAAAAGAGAGCCTAGGAGATGTCCATCCATAGTTTGCTAGGGCAGACAGACAGACATGCAGCCTTCTGAAGGCAAGGGGCAACCAAATGGCCCACTCTTTCCAAGGAGCAAGGTCACCAAAAACTTTCTTTTTCATAGGGCATTCGGGGAGAGGCAGGAATCAGAAACTACTAAAAGGATACCACCTGGGGAGAGCATTCCATGCCTACTCTTTTGTTTGAGTCTACAGGTAGAAACAGCAAGACGGGATGTGGCTCAGCAGATAGATGGATGTCTGGATGATGAGGTTATAAGAGCAACAAAGCGATATGCTTAGACACGGAGATGGATGCCAACGAGGTTAGTCAGATGATGGATGGGTTAGCTTGGTATTTGATGTTTTAAAGTTTGTCTTGCTTACCTCATTGACCTGCCAGAGGAAGCGCAAGCAAAAATTGGGGAGGGGAAGGAAAAAAGAAAATTTTTAACAGATAAAGCCAGTGAATGGGGAAAGCTTTGGACTTTTCAGAAATAACATGACCAATAAACACCACACAGAGAGCAGCTAAGTCTAACTGATGGGGCCAAAACATGAATAATTGAGAATACCAGAGGCCTTCTCCATTAGAGAAAAGAAGAAATAGAACTTTTGGCCTCCATACGGTCCAAATGCTTTCAAATTCTCCCTGACTGATGGAAAGTTTCTCATATCTTTTACATGATTATTGAAATAACAGATTTTTGCTACTTTTTTTTACCTCCTTCATCTTTTTGCCTTTCATTAATATTATGTCTACTCAAAAATACTGTTACTTCTACTCTAAATTGATTAATGTTCTCATCTTTAAATTATTCTGTTGTTGTGGTTTTTCTTTTTCTTTTTCTTTTTTTTGAGTCACTATGTTTTTCTAAAATCATTTCCTTTCAAAAGAATTTAACATAGCCACAGTGGGTGTACAAAAATATTTGTATGATTGAATCCAAATTCTAAAACATAAAAATGGCTCCCAGACTACAAAGACTTTTATCACTCATTCTCCAATCATCACCCAGAGGCTACAGAATTAGTTTAAGGTTCCCGGGGTATGATATTTTTCTTTCTTTCTTTTCTTTCTGCTACCTACTTTGTGGTCATTTCATGGTTTTCTGGACGCCCTTAAGAGTTGACAGGAAATAGTAAAACTCAAACCCATTCACCTGAGACTCTGAAATTCTTTCTAAAATAAAAGATTCATGGAGAAGAATGTTGAAATTTTGGGACAAAATTGTTTTTGGATGCCTGTGAATTGATAATATCTATGCTCTTTTAGTCTCTCAATATTATGCTTAACCACAAGTTATTTAAGTTAAATAGCCTCTGGACCTTAATTACCAAAGGAGGGGGAAATATTACATATATTAACATATAATTATATATTATGTATTATTATGTAACAATAACATATGATATATATGGTTTATATAAAACTATATGCATGTATATGGATCTGTATATATATATATATATGTTTATGTATATTTTAATGTTCTTCCTAGAAAATACATGTCTCTTTTGACTTTTATAAATAATCAAAGAATTTAGCACAGTAGACAAATGTTTGTTGACAGATTAATGTTTTTCTCAATTCACAAAATGGTTGCCTAAAAGCCATTTGTTATTTTAAAGTTATTTAACAATTAGGGTAAGGGAACTGGGTTTTTGAGTGCTTGCAATTAGCAAAGATATGTCTATAAAGTCAACCCTCTTTCCCATTTAATTAGACCTTGCCACCCATCCAGGATAATGTAAAATGAGTGAGAAGTGTATGGGATGAACAACAATTTCTAGAACATTAAGAAGAACACAATGATAACATGACAATGTTACCCCTCTATCTGGAAGATGGAGACAGTTTTAGAAGAACACAAGACACCCATTATTTTTTATAAGAAAGGAGATCTAAATCACTCAAAGTTCTATAAGTTGTAACTATGCCATTTCATTGAATGTGCCAATAATGGAACCAAGAGAACAGGAGAAAGACTGAGGT
>JAJPUD010000227.1:802081-827785 GCA_023553655.1 Myrmecobius fasciatus | reverse complement strand
ATAGTTGACACAGACCCATGTCATTTGTCTATGTATATTACTCCTAATTGCCCTGATAATGATAAAGTTCTTAGAAGTTACAAGTATCATCTTCCCATATAGCAATATAAGTAGTTTAATCTTATTGAACCATTATTATTTCTCTTTTCTATTTATCTGTTTATGTTTTTCTTCAGACTTGTATTTGAAAATCAATTTTTCTATTAAGCTATGGTCTTTTCATCAGAAATGCTTGAAAGTTCTCTATTTCATTAAATGTCCATACACACACACACATACACACTATACTCAGTTTTGCTGGGTAGGTGATTCTTAGTCTTCTTAAACTTTTTCCACTCTCTCAATCCCTTTTCATCTGAAAAATTTTTACATGACCCTATGCATATAGGTATATAAAATAGTCATAAAAGTCAAATATTTACTAATAATAAATCATAATTTCACAACCCCCATATTCAATTATTAGGTCCCACATGGGGTCACAAACTAAAATTTAAGAAGCTGGCCCTCTGATCATTTAATATAGACGCTACTAAATTTAATGTTATCCTGACTGTGGCTTCATATATTTGAATTGTTTTTATTTGGGGACGGGGTTTCTAACTGTTTAAAATATTTTCTCTTTATCATAGGGAGCCATGAAATTTGGTGCTAATATTCCTGTTAGTTTTCATTTCAAGATCTCTTTCAGAAAGTGATTGATGGATTCTTTCAATTTGTATTTTATTCTCCTACTTCACTTTTGACTTCTCTTTGCCCTGGGACCAAGCATGAGTAATGCAACAAAGTCCTGCACCTAGTGCCAGCAAAGGGTTTCTTGTAATCTCTTTCAGACCAGTTATCTGATCCTCTTACTATCTGTGGGCTGAGAGCATCAAGAGCTCACCCCTGCCAATTCATCTGCCCCCCAAGACCTGATGCTGTTTTGCTGAAGTATGGCCTGCACTACTGTAGGTTGTGTTCCTTTCTTGCCCCAGTGGGACAGACCTTTGTTGCTGACCTTCTAAGTTGTCTTGGGCTGGAAAATTGTTTCACCCCAACCTTTTGTTAGTTCTGCCATTCAGAATCTGTTCTGAGACATTATTTTAAATTTATTTTAAGAAGAATTTGGGGGACCTCAGGCAAGTCTATGACTTTATTCTGGCATCTTGGCAATACCCCAAGTAAACAAGTTTTTTTTTAGTTGCATACATTTTCATATGGGGAGAGATAGATTATAGCACTGAATTTTTCTTGTCCTCTCAGTTTCTCCTGTTGTCCCTCTATTTTTTCTACTGAAATTTAATGATCAGTCACTGATAAGTCAGTCCAAGTCAAGACACCAACATATCCAGAGTCCACTAACAGACAGGAAAGCAATGGACTCTGTCAATTTTCATTTTTATTGACAGCTTTGGAATCAAACTTCAGGGCAGCTGAGCTATTTGTGAAACATCCCAGGTTTCTACAGAGAAGTTTAAGAAATAAAATGAAGTTTTAAAATCCCTAAAAGCTTCACTGGAGGCTGAGGGCTAAGATACCTCTATTGTGTCACTATGTGAATTATATTTCACATTTTTCAACTGTGGGCCAAGTTTCCTGGAGTATCTTGGGGCAATGTGAAGAAACTCAGTATTTCAAGGAACAACACATTCCAGTGGCCTATACAGGCTACCCGGGTAGGCAATAATGTACCTCGGTCAAATGAGCCCTGCATGCCAGGTATCTAAGCTGTCTTTGACACTTGCAAAGAACCTGTGAATTCCTCCAATGACAAAAAGCATGGAAATTAAATGCTGACTGATTAAGGTTCTGATCTTAGAAAATTAAATTCCACTTTGAATTATTTAAATGGCTCATGGCTACTGCTGGATCTTCATTTTGCACACAGTCATGGAAGGGGGCCAATTTATACAACAAAAAGTTTCCCTTGAACGTGGGAAATTTTAGGATTAAAGGGAATCAATCCAGTTTGGTTTCCTTCTTTGCATTCACAATGACTGCTCATACTTGGCTACCTTAATAGTATACTTTTTTTTTTAACATAACTGCTTCCATGCCCCTAATACTCTGCATTTACTGGTAGCACAGTGTGAAAAGTTAGGGTACTGTGACCTTGACACTAGTCATAGTCTCTGTCCTAATAGCCTCTCAAAGGAATCTTACTGACAAGTGCCACCTAATAGGAGAAACAGCTTAGCCTTAGATACAAGCTACAATTACAATACTTTGATGCTCTGATGGAGCTATGATCTCATCATTTTCAGTATTTCCTCAAAACAGATAGGCAATAAATTATCTATGCCTACCTAATCTTTATAACTCTTATAGTTCCCTCACCCTCATCCCAGTAGGTTTGCCATGGCAGAGGTGGGGGAGGCACCTGCCCATCCTACCATGTACCCTACTTCCTTAATTTCTCTTAACATCACAAAGATATCAAAGAGCAATTGATCACTGATAATTCTTTGCTTTTAACACATGACTAGACCATCTTTTTCTTTCATACATTTCCTTAGTGTCACCTTTTCAACAATTTCTTCCTTGTTCTCCTTCTCTATCTAACCTCTCCTCTAACCATACCTCCTCTCTATCTACATTACCAAATCATCATCCATATCACCTCCCCTAACTGAAGATATGCCCCAAAACTCTGTCCTAAGTTCCTTGTCCTTCTCTTTCAATACTCTGTCTTTTGGGGGTTTTATCAGATCCCATGGATTTCATGATCATCTTTGTATGGACTCTCTCTCAAGCCTCAGTCATGCCTATATAGCCAACTACATAATGGACATTTCAAAAATAAATATCCTGGAAGTATTTCAAATTCTATAATATATCCTCCCAAACCTACCCTCTCTAGCATGTCCTTATTTTTGTTGAAATCACTACTTTTCTTCCAGTCAACTATGTTTGCAGATTCAGTGTCATACCAGACTCACTCTCTCACTCTCTACATCCAATATCACTCACCCAGTATAAATAATCAGTTACCAAATCTTGTCACTTTTATTTCAACATTTATCACATTTATCACCTTCTCTTTATTCTTACATCACCACTTTAGTTCAGGCTCTCAATAGCTCTTGACTAAATGATTATAATAACCTTATCATTGACACATCCCCCCCAAGTCAGTCCATTCTTCACATTGCTACCAGAATGATTTTCTTAAAGCACAGAACTGACTATGTCTCTACCCTTCCCAATAAACTTTTATGGTTCCCTTCTATGATGAAATAGAAACTCATCTGTTTGGTTTTTAAATCTTATTGTCATCTGTCTCCATTTTACCTTTCTAGTCTTATGACATATTCTACACATAACTTCTCTAAGCATGATATTATTTTTCATACAAGATATCCTATTTCTCCATACTTCTGCATTGTTTGGGTTCCATTCCTGAAATACTTCCTCATTTTCATTTTAGTCATCTTCAAAACTCACCTCAAGTGCCACCTTCTACATGAAATCTTTCTTAATTTCCCACTACTCAGTGCTACTCCCCTCTCCCAATCATTTTTAATGTAATTTAAATATATATATATACATATATATGCATCCATACACATATGCATACATACACATATTATGTATATAATTATACACACATATATGCATACACACATACATACATGGGTTGTTTTCATATACACATATATATATATATGTACATGTACATATATATAGGTTCTTTGAGGATACAGGATGTCTTTGTAGTATATTAATCAACACTTGTTTACTGATAGAATCATCAGTAAAATTCATTTGCAGACTCACCCAACAAAATAAAACTTTGTTTTAAATTATGCCTATTTATTAATTAAATATTAAATTTTCTTTTTCCTATTTTTCCATAGTTTGGCTTTGTTTTGTTTTTGATATCATTGTATTCTTTCTCCTAAAAATTTTTTGTAAAATATCAGAAGCATGTTGATAAATATTTGACAACTAGCTCTCCAGGGGAAAATAAATAATCACAACACACTTCTAATTTTAATCTCCATTATTAACTTTTTCTTTATCCCTTTATCAATCTAGGCAATCAACAAAATAAATCAAAAATAAATCAAACCGGGGCAGCTAGGTGGCGCAGTGGATAGAGCACCAGCCCTGAAGTCAGGAGGACCTGAGTTCAAATCTGGTCTCAGACACTTAACATTCCCTAGCTGTGTGACCCTGGGCAAGTCACTTAACCCTAATTGCCTCAGCAAAAAGCAAAAAAAATAAAATAAAATAAATAAATAAATAAATAAATCAAACCCCATTAGTAGCCTTTTCTGATTTCCAAAGTGTAAATGCTCAATTTGAAAATTTAACAGTCATCCAATATGATCTGGCTCCAGCATACTCTTTAGTGCTACTTTCTCATGCTTCCCAGAAACCTTTCCTTTGCCTTTGTAATGATCCTTAATTACAATTCTTCAGAATTGTAGTGCTCCCTAATTCAATGCATTAGAATAATAATAGTATAAAAAAATGGGACTTTGTTTCAGGAAAACCTTAGGATCATTCAAAGAATTTTTCACTTGGCCAGAAATAATGCAGGTTTCTCTCCTTTTCAGTTTTAGGGCACACCTCATTTTCAATTTGCATTGTCTTTCTAAAATATATAAATCCTGATGAATAATGTATATATATTGTCCATCCAACTGTATATCTTTGTCCAAACTAATAAGCTTTCTTTATCCACTTGGTTTTTTCTTTTTGAATAGTTAAGCAAAACTATCTATGGATCTTAGGAGGGGACAGCTTTCAGTGATTCTGGATTTCACTAGGAGACTGCAATGTTTTAGGGCTTGATCAAATGAGCATATTGTCATCCTCAGGCAGGTATGTCTGAAGGATCCCATCATCTCACCTTCTAGAGGGATTCCCTCTTTAGTTTGTATTTTATGTTGGATTGCCAAAAAAATTGGACATTGATTAATATCTTTGGTGGGTCAAGAAGTCTCCATTTTATGTCATTGACTAAGATTATCTCTAAAATTATATCTTTTGATGAATCTTTTATAATTTTAACACGTAAATGGGAGACAAAATTAAGGTGATGTTTTGCTCTATTGGATCAAATTATTTTTTGTGCTCAACAAACAGTAAGAGCAGTGGGTTCTCATGCTTTTTATATTTTTCAACCAAATATGTTAAAATACATATAGATGTATACATATACTCCTATGTAATCTTACTTGCAAAAGTCTGCCTCTCTTTTCTAAAATACTCATCAAAAATGTCATAAATGTATGTTCAGATTATCCTGAACATAAATAGTAAAATAGTAAAAAAAAAATGCTTTAGTAGCTATAAATGTTCTCTCTTTTTTTTTCCACTAATGATAAAATCTAATTTTTTTTTTACAACTTTGGTGTCTTTCTCTCCTTCAACTATTTCAAGAATCTATGCCCCACTGCCTTTAATATTGTGTTGTAAATAGCATGGACTTCCACTGTAAATATTTGCTTTAGTTCAGATGCTTTTCCCTCCTTTGTTTTTTAATTGTCATTTCCAAATTCTCTATGAACACCTACAGGACTGGGGTATTAAAACCAAAATCTGGTAGTTGAAAAAGAACTTTATAGTGCTATGGGAAAACTACATTCCCTCCCAAATTTCTATCATCTTTTGATTATGTTTATTATTAGAAAAAAAGGGTACAAACAAATAAGGAGTTCTGACTAATGGGGCAAAGCTCCAGGAAGTTATACACTTCTAAGGATTTATAGACTACTATTCAGTTTTATGACTTTAATTATTTGAATATTTCATCAAACTTTCTTTAAACTGATATTTCATTTTACTGATTTTCACTAATTTATGGGGTGATGGGAATAGGGGGAAAGGATTAGAATTGTTATGTTATTGGTACATGGAGCTATAAGGTGAAGACATTTACTCTACCATTGCAAGATGAGCCTTTTATCTGCAACTTATAGTTTTAGAAAATGATCTTGATCACTGAAAACAGTAAGTGACTTGCCTAAGTTCACAAAAACTTTTTGTCTAACAGGAAAATCTTGAACCCAGGTCCTTCTGCTGTTTAGGCTGGCTCTCTATCTTATGAAGTGATACTGCTTATGATTTTCACTGTTAATCTCAATAAAATTTTAGAAATGAATAAATAAGTAGAAAATAATATTGCCTTTGGTTGCCACAACACTACCTTTCCACTTGGTAGGTAGAACAATGATTTGGGGTGAGGGAATGGGCTCATGGCACTAATTTACAGTGGCTAAATTTCTAAATAAAATTGTCATCAGGATCAATGTCTTCTTATCCATCCATTTCCCAGTTTTGCATCAATAACTTGCTTAAATACATCCAGTAAAAACTGTCTTAAATAAATGCTGTATTTTTCTCTTACTTACATTCTTGCTAATAGATTTTTATTACTTTTGATCTTTGCTCCAATGAGTGGTAACAAATAAAAACAAACATTTACTTAACCAGCTACTATGTGCAGAGGTCTTTGCTAAGTACTAATGAAGACCCAAATTTCATGTAAGATAGTCTATATTCATATTCTTTCATTAAAGTCTAGTCAAGGGACAAAACACCACGAACAACAATAATACAATGGATAAAAATAACAACAGTACATAATTAGCAGAATAGGTAGTTTTAGGATAAAAGTGATTGGAGAGTTGTTAAAAGTTGTTATTGATGCTGATACCAGAAAGGCTGAATTCAGGGAATGAATTGATTTTACCCCAGTGATAAGTACTAAGTTTGTCAGTCAATAAAAAATTATAAAGTACCTACTATATGGAGGAACCATGAAAAATTCTGGGGACAGAAGGGCAAAAAGGCCAAAATATAGTCTTTACCCTCACAAACTGTTTGCAGTTTATTAGGGAGAGATAACATACTAAAGACTATGGACAAACAGGGAAGGACAAATTGGAAACTGTCAACATGACAAGGGCATTGGAATTCAAGGGGGTTGGAAAAAGCTTCCTATAGGAAGTAGGATTTTAGTTGGGACATGAAAGAGGCCAGGATACCCTACTAACATCTTTTGGTAAATATGAATTCCCTACTCCAACCATTTGTACAGTCCCAGAGAGAAAGGATAGTTACAGTTCCTGTCTGTCATTCTTTACAGATACTTAAATGCAAAAATTTCTGGGAGCACAACCATATTGACCAATCTCTTTATAGAAATATGAAATGCATTAAAAGATGAACAAAAGAGCTATACTTTTCAGAAACCATTTGCTCACTTATATCATGAATAAACCACTCCCATTTCACTCTCTCTCATCATCCAAATCATATAGTCCCAAGGCAAAATGATAGTTATGCTAGTTATAACTAGATCCCTACAAGCAAATCCCCTGTTGCATACCCACTAGTATCCCTCACCACTGGGTTACTAATACCTAATGTATTCCCCCTTCAACTGGGTCAACCCATTCTTGGTGTCACTCCCTTGACAATCCAGATTTTGCTTTGGTAGCCAAAACTCACAAATCTGAAGCTATATTAATAGGAATCTAGTGTTCAAAATGAGAAATATTATAATTCCATTGTATTTTGCTGGTCAGAACACACTTAGAGTTTTGTGTTCAAGAGAACAATGACTGAGAAATCTCAAAACTATGTCTCCATGTTTAGAAGAATAGCTAATAGAAATGAGGGTAACAAAATATTTCTAATTTTAAGAAAGAAAGAAATTAAGGTAAAGAAGAAAAAACCTAGGTCACAAGAGCCTTCTTAGAATATATGAAAGGTTATCAAATGGAAGAGAGAGTTGATTTGCTCTAGGGAGCAAATTCTGGCTACTGCCTACTGGCTTCAGTTTAGTATGAAAGAGAATATTTTCATAATCAGATCTGTGCAATAATGGAACAGACTTTTTTTTATAAAATATTGAGTTCCCTGTCACTGAAAGAGTTCAGGCAGAGACTGGATGAAAATTTTTCACTTGCCTCAGAAGATAGCAAGTTCTTTATCATATATTCAGAGAGTAGATGACCTCCTTCTCAGAGATGTTGCAACAGAGACCATGGGGTAGGAGATTGGCTTGGATCACCTGTAAGATACCTTCCTACCTTAAGAGTCTATGATTCTAGGTTGTGATGTAGGGAGACTTTTGAAGAAGATGTGATTAAGCACTTATTATTCCTTCAGTGTGCTGAGGGAGAGTTGGGAAAATTGGTATTTTCTGATAGTAGACTTCTTTTAAAAATCCAGATGGAGTCAACTTTGGGGGATAACTTTTGGTAATTTTGATTCATGTTGAGAATGACTAGACTTTTCTCCCCTCAATGAACTGTTGTCTAGCTATTTTTCACCCGTGACATTATATATTTTAATCCAAGTATAGGACTTTATGCTTAATCCTATTAAGTTTCATTTTATTATATTAGGCCTATAATTCAATCTAGCTAATTTGGGAAGGATCGCCTGAAGACAAGAATCATAGTTCTCCAAAGTCTTTTCCTTCTCTAAGCTATAAATTTCTAGGTTTTTTTTCAATTGATCCATGGATAGCCTTGTTTCCATTTTGTTTCCCCATCTTGTTCAACTTTTTTTTCTTTTTAAAATTTTTTTAGGTTATACCTGTACATTCATTTTTTATATATTTCCATATGAGTCATATTGAAAGAAAAAATCAGAACAGTGAAAACCATGAGAGAGGAAAAAAAAAACAGAAGAAAAAAGTGAAAACAATAGAGTCAGACAGTCATCTTCCTCAGTTCATATCCAGTCTCAGATACTTACAAGCTGTGTGACCCTGGGAAAGTCAGTTAAACCTTTTTGCCTCCAAATAATTGAAGGATGATCATACAAAAGAAGAATTAAATTTGTTCTGCTCAGTCCTTGAGAGAACAAGGAACCAAGGAAGAGAGTTGCAGAAAGTCTGATTTCAACTCAATGTAAGGAAATGGAAAGAAATGCCTTGAAAGGTAGTGAGCTCTCCATCACTGGAGGTCTGCAGAGATGGGATCATCACTTGACAAGAGTAACCAAACAACTCATTCCTATTTGGATGCAATCTAAAGTACATCTCCTTTGAGGTCTCTTCCAATTTTCAGTTTCTGTAATTCTAAGATGGTGGGGGGAACTCTAAAAATGCTCTCTTCACCAGCTACAGCCTCTTCTAGGCAGTTTCTTGCTCTTTCTCCCAGGAGGGGGTCCCAAGGACAGTACCAGTCAGAATCTTTCTCAGATAACCATCTGAGAAAATCAGCGTCTACCGACAAATAATGGTGTTAAGCAAACCTTTGGGGAAATTGGAGAACTTTACATTAATCTCTGTTGAGTTATTTAACTGCTTTTCACTAACCTTTCATTCTGTTGAGTTTAATTAAATCTGATGCTTTCCCCAGCCATAACCTGTTCATTAATTCTTCAGATGTTCTTTTGCATTCATCACTCAAGTATTGGCATATGTAATGGGGAGATATGCATTTAGCAAAAAGCAAGGGCATAGGTAATAGAAGCCAAATGAAGCTATTTACCCCAACTGAATTCATTCTAAATATGAAATAATGAATTGCACCAGGTTTTTCAGCAACATAATTAGTTTACTGAGAACTAGCTGTCAAGTCAATGTGCAGAGAACTCCACACTTCTCTTGGTGCATGAGAATGAAGGCACCCTGCGTGCAGACACCCCAGGGTAGCGATAACACAAAACAATGTAAACTTAGGTGTTTAAAGCTTTCTACAATTTGACAGCAGCCTACATTTCTAATTTCATTCCTTTATTTTATTTATCCTCTTATATACACTCTTGTGTTCTAACCAAATTCACCTTTCCTCTGCAACCTTCCTGAAGTCCTAGAATACACGTCTCTTTCTTGTTTCCACCTGTTAAAATCTTCATCAGTTCAGGTGTGACAACCTTCATGAAGCACTTCTAGATTCTTCCAACTGAAAAATACTCATTCTTGTTTTCTTCATTGTCCCTAATGATTTCTGTCCCAAGAAGCACTTAACATTTTCAAAACACTTTGTCTCATTTGAGTATGACAACAATCCTCAAAGACAAGGTATTATTATTCCCATTTTATAGATGAGAAAACTGAGGCTGAGAGCTATTAAGTTACTCACCTGTGATCACACAATCACTGAGTCCAGTTGTTTCAGTGGTAGGAAAAGATACTGATTTGCCACTTTCTTCTGTACCTCATTTTTACAGTTAGTATTAGATGAGGAATTTGAAGCCTTCTTCTTGATTCCAGTTCCAATACTGTCTTCATTATGCCATGCTGCTCCTTTCCCATTCTATTTTCCCTAGCATCAGGGACTATGCAATTTTTCATCATTTTTCTTCTCAGCCCTGAGCATAATGTCTGGCTCATAATAGACACATTAAATATTTTTTCAAGCCAAAAGACTACTACACTGGCTCAAATTCAAGGACCAGAATTTTCTCTGTTCAAACATTGTCTTCCTATTGTTCTCTGTCCCATTACTAGAGTGAATCTTCATTTGTCTTTCCACCTTCTCGTCCCCTAAGGCTCTGCTCTAGACCCACTTGAACCATAGAATTCCAACCTTCCTTCAGAGATCTAGAGATTGAAAGCTAGAAGGAAAATTTCTAGATTGCCTGTCTTCTGAATTCTTGCATTAAGGTATTAATATGTATTTTTACAGAGCCTTAAGATTTACAGAATACTTCCCTAACAACAGGCCCCCACTAAATAAATGAGAATTATTGTCACCATCAGAGGAGGAAAATAAGGCTCAAAAGAGAAGTTACTTGCCGAAGACAGTGCGATTAAAGGCTGAAGCTAGTACTCAAATGTAACTCCAAATCCAGTACTGTCTACCCAGTCTACTGGTGTATGTTAGTGATAAAAGAGGCCCCAGCATCCATTTAAGCTAGTGCGCTCAAAGAAAAACTTGAAGCTTAAAGAAATCAATTAACAAGTATTTATTAATTACCTCCTATGGGAGCAGCGATGTGGTCACAGTGGATAGAGCACCCAGCCTGAAGTCAGGAAAATCTGTGTTCAAATCTAGACACTTGGCAGCCATGTTACTGGAGGGAAATAACTTATAAGTCCTGTTTGACTCAATTCCTCATTGGTAAAAAGGGGATGCACTGGAAGAGGAAAGGGCAAACCACACCAGTATCTTTGCCAAGAAAACCTCATGGGTCACAGAGTGTCAGATACTATTGAATGACTGAACAACAAATAAGTGAGGCATTGTATTAAGCAATGGCCACACAAGGACCAAAAAAATGAATGTTTCCCTTAAAGAGTTTACATTCTAAAAGAAGTGACTTATCCAAAGTCATACAAGTAAAGCAGAGTCAAGAATCAAACTTAGGACCTGTGATTCTCATTTCAGTGTTCTGTCCATCATATCACACTGCTTCTTCTTAGATTGTATATTATTCAATTACAGTATATGTTGTCCTATATTCATCTCTAATAATTTTTACATCTATTTGATTCAATAAGCACTTATCAAGTATCTACTATGTGCCAGGCATTATACTAAGTGTTAGGGATATAAGATGGGCAAAAGACAATCCCTGCCCTCAAAGAGCTTACAATCTAATAGGGGAGACAGCATGCAAACAGATACAAAGCAAGCTATATATATATAGTGGATGAACAGGAAATTATTAAAGAGAAATAGCCTTGGAATTAAGAAGGGTTAGGAAGGTTTCCTGTAGAAGGTGAAATTTTAGTTGGAATTTAAAGGAATTCCAGGAAGTCAATGGTTGAAGCAGAGAAGGAAAAGTCTTCAAAAGGGGAGTAAAAAGGAACTGTTTGGTTCTTTTGTCTTCTCACACTTTTGAACCCAAGTGAACTATAAAGTGGCTAGCCACCATCACAACAAACTCAAAGTGTTCATCTAAATTCTTTTATTATCTTATAATTTTTCTGTCTCAAGTATTACTGAGTCATTGACATAAGTTTAAAGATCATTGGAATACAATAATCTAAGACAATCCTAAAGGACTTATGATGAAAAATGCTATCCATATCCAGAAAAAGAACTGATGGAGTTTGCATGCAGATAGTAGCATACTAATTTTTACTTTATTTTTTAATGGGTTTTGGGGGGAACCTATTTTTCCATATGCCTAATATGGAAATTTGTTTTATATGATTGTATATATATAACATAGCAAATTGCTTACTATCTTAGGGAAGATGGTATGAGGGAAGAAAAGACAAAATTTGGAACCCCAAATTTTTAAGTTAATATTAAAAACTGTCTTTACATTTAATTGGAAAAAAATAATATGGGGAAACAAAAAAAACATTATTGGTATATTGGTATATAGAAAGGGATATTAGAGGTCATTTTACAAATGAGGAAACTATATCCCAGAGAGGCTAAGTGTTTTAACACAGATCATATGTATTAAGAGAGCAGAGATTTGAACCAAATGTAGCCCTCTTTCTAGCAATGTGAAGGTCTTTTTGTCATGCAAAATTCTCACTGTTCTATGTGTTACTGATACAGCAGTGTGTTGTCATAGAAATAATACACAACTGGCAGGAGGGCTCTGCTGTGCAGGAGGCAATGAGTCATTTCATCGCTCTAAACCTCAATTTCCTCATCTGCAGAAAAATTGCTAATAATCATTGAATATCTTAGTTTAAAAAGGAATAAATTTTAAGCCATAAAGCAAGCCTAAAAATCTATGCTAGTGTAGATTAGTATACTAAGGCACAGAAAGTTGAAATGTTTCCTGAATCAGTCAATTAATAATAAGCATCTATTCAATACTTGTTATGTGCCAGGTACTTCACAGCTACCTCATAGGGTTATTGGGGGAAAATCTCTTTTTGGTAAATCAAAAAAATAAGTTTATATTATTATCAGTAATTATGATGAAATTTCAGTAGTTCTTTGCTTAAGTGAAAAAGAAGAGAAAGGGTATATCAGGTAGGGGTGAAAGCCAGAGCAAACATGCAGAGATGGGAAAGTCAGACATGTCTTAAGGGACAGTGAAGGGACCAGATTTATCTGGTCCAGAAATTCACCAGAAATTTTGATTAAGATTTAGAAACTTTAATGTTGAGTCTGGATCTCACCCTGTAGATGACAGAGCTATTTCGGATTTCTGAGTTAGAGGAATGGCACAATAAAAGTCATGTTTGAAGAAGACAGATCTTGAAACTCAGGAAGAGTGAACCAGAGGAGGATTGAATCTAGGCTTTAGTGCAACTTTGTATTTATCTATGGAAAAGAATGATAGTGATTGAGAGAAGGGCTAAGTAGAGCAAAGAATTAAACAGTTGAACCTGATGTCAGAAAAACTCTAGTTTAAAGGCCACTTCAGACACCTAGTAGTAAGTGTTACCATGAGTGAGTCACTTTATTTCTGTATGCCTCAATTTCCTCAACTGTAAAATATGAATAATCGTAGCCCCTACCTCATGGGATTGTTGTAAGGATTAAATAAAGTATGCATATAATAATGGCTTGTTTCCTCCCTTCTTTTTATTTTTCCTTTCTCCTTTCCTCCCCTCTTCCTTCCCTTTCTTCCTTTCCTTCCTTCCTTCATTTTATTCCTTCTTTGCTTTTCTTTCTTCCTTCCCTTCTCCAACAGTTGCCTCCCAGATGTGAGATAACTACTAATGGCCCAAAACAATCCTCCTCTTGGTAGGACCTTATTTAACATTTTGGAGGAGAGAAATAGATCTTTCTAATACAGATTCACACTTCTTTTTCCTAGTCTTTAAAATTTTTAGAAGAATGGGCCACAACCTCTTCCTAGCAATGCATCTGTGCTCCCTCTGCAGCCAGGAGAGGAACTGAGAAAGAGAAGTGTCAAATATTATAATCTTTCATTGCTCTAGATTTATGAACTAAAAAAATAATCTTTGCTGTCTCTCCTTGCTCCCATCCCTTTCCCCTAGGCAGCTAGCCAGAGGAGCTAGTTCTATCTGAGAGTATAAAGAGCTGGAATATTTTGGATCAAAGTCAATGCAGGAGAAAACAAATCAAGTTAAAAAGAATGGAGGGGGGAGGGGTCAGGAAGGACTGAATGGAGGAAAACTAAGATTTACAGAACAAAGAACTCTAATAGCAAAAGAGTCTGAGAACAAAGAGAAAAAGCAGATTACAGTGTGTAGTCAAATAATAGACTGTTTTTCAGATTTCAAATAATGTTCTGGATTCCTAGGTAATTATTATTATATTAGCAACTATTTTTATTGTTGTTGTTACTGGTATAGTATAGCTTCATGGATGGAAATCTGGTCTTCAAATTAGGCAGACTTAGGGTCAACTCTTACCTGTCTCACACATAGTGGCTGTATGATACTGAGTAATCTGCTTACCATCTATAGTACCCCTATGTAACCCTTAAAAGTATAAGCTGTAGACAACATGATCTGCATTGTTCCTACGATCATATCACCCTAGTTTTAAAGGTACAAGAGATCTTAGAAGTCCAAGCAACCAATCCCCTGATAATTTTACAAATGAAGAAATTGAAATTTATGAAGTTAAGTGACTTGTCCAGAATCACACAGATGAAGCCAGTGCCCTTCTATTATATCACACACACAAAAAAAAATTAAAGGAATCTGGGGCCTAGTCAAAAGTAACAATAATAATAACAATAATAATAACAATGAACCATTTGTTAATTGCCTACTCTGATATGTATCAAGCATTATGCTAAATTCTGTGGATGCAAAAACAAAATGAAGCAACCCCAAACTTGCAAAAGCAAGGGGTATAGAATAAAGGTATAGAGACAGTAGCCAGCCAAGTTGTTAAATAATCCTAAAGCCTAAGGTTTAGTAGGCCAGAAGGGGTTGTGGGGATCACCTAATCTGAGGGTTCTTAATCTTTTCTGTATTATAGACCTTTTTGGTCATATAATAAAACCTATGCACCCTTTCTGGGAATAATGTTTTTAAATGCATAAAATAAAATACATAAATTTACAAAGGAAATAAATTGTATTGAAATACAGTTATCACTTCAGCAATGAGGTTATTCAGGCCAATTCCAATAGACTTGTGATGGAGAGAGCCATTTGCATCCAGAAAGAGGACTATGGGAACTGAATGTGGATCACAACATAGTATTTTCACCTTTTTTGTTGTTGTTTGCTTGCTTTTTTTTCTTTCTCATGTTTACCTTTTTGATCTGATTTTTCTTGTGCAACATGATAAATGTGTAAATATGGATAGAAGAATTATACATGTTTAACATATATTGGATTGCTTGCTGTCTAGGGGAAAGGGTGGAGGAAAGGGAGGGAGAAAAGTCTGGAACACAAGGTTTTGCAAGGGTAAATGTTGAAAACTACCTTTGCATGTATTGGGGAGAGAGCTATTATTAGGAATAAAAAAAGATGCAATCATCAAAATATTTTCTAAAAACAAATTCACAGACTCCAAGTTAAGATCCCCTAATCTAGTCCAAATCCCTCAGAAAAATGTATGACTTCTGCTAGAGCATCTCCTGCCAATCATTATCTGATGTTAAGAACCATTGTCATATAATGCTTAAAAGTTTGTAAAGCACATCCCTTCGTGCAAACAACTCATAATTGGGACTCAATAGATACCCTTTGTTGTTAATAGTGGTAGCACAGTACTGATTGGAAAGGCAGTAGAAAAAGTTTAATGTTCCCCATCTGGAAGACTCAACTTGATGAAGGGGTATATATTGTGAAAGTGCAGAAGTTTTTCTAGGACATCCAGAGGCCCAGTGTACATTATTGATAGATGTTCTGCAAAATTTAAATGTTGAGCTTTAGGGAGAAAGTTAAAACCCAAGAGATAACAAACTTGAGGTTTTCTTCTCTGTTCTTGAACTTGAAAATAGCCAGATCACTTTTTAATGAATTTCAGTGCAGCCTAGTTGCTGATTCTGTGATTCACTCCAAAGCAGAGGTCAGACTAAGCTCTGTATACCCCTTCCTTTGGAGAGGAGCCCCTTAGCCAGGAGCAACAGGGTCAGGAGAGAAGAAATATGTCAATTCAGGGGTATTACTAACATGAGAAAAGATTCTTTGAACTTTATTTCTTCCCCCTTGATCAGCAGCCCATTGTTTTTCAGCAGAAGTGACTTTGGAGAGGAGTGGGATTTTTAAAAAGATTTTAAAATTTAAGCTGACCTCCTCTATCCATTTCTAAGCATCTCTCTTTCTCTTCAGATTAAACAAATATGAAAGCCTATGGTTATAGAGATATGAGGAAGAAAAACTTTTTAAATCATACTGTTTATAAAGATAAACTATTTTTCTTACCTTTAAAACAAGGGGAATAGGCTAACCAAGCATTGGTAATTAATGTATAAATAAAAATAATTCAGACAGGTAGCTGGAATTGTAGATAGGATGGAGAGCAAGACTAGGATTTAGAAAGAGCTGAATTTGAGTCCTGGCTCTTACTCAAGGTACCAAGTAAGTCATTTAACCCCTAAATGGTACTGTGGATAGAGTGCTGGCAGCCTTGGAGTCAGGAAGAACCATGTTCCAATGCAGCCTTAGACACTGACTAGCTGTGTGATCCTGGGCAAGCCACTTTAACCTCTGCATGCCTCAGTTTTCTCAACTGTAAAACAGTTGTAACAACTATAAAACTGTAAAATAATAGCACCTACTTTCCAGAATTGTTGTGAGGATCAAATAAATGCTTGTAAAGCACTTAGGGCATAGTAGATGATTTAAAAATGCTTTATTGTCTTCCTTTCCCTTCTCAGTAGACCCAGGGAGTAGTCTAAGGCTAATAGCTGAAGAGCAGGTAGCAATTGGTAAAGGAAGATTTTTCATCTTTGCCAATAAATGAAGTCCCATTGAAAATGGAGAGATCGGGAGCAGCTAGGTGGAACAGTGGATAGAGAACCAGCCCTCAAGTCCAGAGGACCTGAGTTCAAATTTGGTCTCAGACACTTAACATCTCCTACCTGCATGACCCTGGGCAAGTCACTTAACCCCAATTGCTTCAGCAAAAAAAAAAAAAAAAAAAGAAAGAAAGAAAGAAAAGAAAATGGATAGATCAATAGCACATGTAGTCTAAACCAAGGGTTAGAGACAATAATAAAAAATAAAATAGATAATTCTGATTACATAAATTTGAAAAGCTTCTGCATAAATAAAATATGTCTAGGATAAAAAGAGTAGTCAAATAGGAAAAAATCTTTATATCAAATTTTTCAGATATATAAGATACACATATGTATATGCATAATATGTTTATGTCTTTAAAAGTTGCTATAAATATTTTTCATACCACTTGAAGAGAATATATGTGTGTATACACAAATATACACACATGTGTGTGGACATAGGCATATATATATATATATACTTATATATGTATATATGACTAAAAGTCATCCTCCAAATATAAGTAGTCAAAGCATATGAAAAATTCTTAAAAGAATTGTGAACTATTAACAAGCATATGAAACAATGTTCTAAATCACTAAAAATTTGAAATGCAAGTAAAAACAACCAATAAATTGGCAAAAATGACAAAAGGTAGGAATATTCAGTGTTGGAATTGTAGGAAAATAAACACTTTGCTAGTGGAGGCATGAATAAATACAACCATTTGGAATTATGTTAAAGTAACTAAAATGGCCCTATATTCTTTGACCCAGAAATTCCATTATTAGGCTTATGCACCACAGAAATCATTAGTAAGAAAAAAGTCCCTATATGTATCATTTCAAGCAGTATTTTTGTGGTAGCAAGAAACTGGAAATAAAGCAGGTGCCCACTGAAAGGTGGAAGACTAAACAAGTTGTGGTCCATGAATATAATGGAATAGTACTATCCTGTAAGAAATGGCAAATATTATGAATACAAAGAAGCATAGAAACACATGAAATGGCAGAGTAAGGTAAGCAGAATCAAGATAATAAGGTACGTGTTTATAATAATGTAAATGGAAAGAACAGCAATCACAAAATAATCAAAAGCAAATGCTGAAAAATTACAAAAAACAAAAAGATATATAAAGATGAGAGGATACCTCTCTATTCTTATCTTGAGTGGTGGTTCACAAGTACAACATATTGCATATATTTTCAGACTATCAGTTTTTCTGATTTTTTCCTCTTTTTAAAATAACATTATTATTATATTGGATGGTTCTATGAGAAGTAGAAGGATTCTGGGAAAAATTTAGGTGATGCAAAAACAAAGGATATCAATAAAATTTTATTTTCAAAAAGAAAATTTGCTATGTGACTTTTACATTAATTTCATTGAAGTTTGGTTGCTAATTCTATGTTGTCCAATCAGCAAAAAAACAAATGAATGATACTAAGCTGAACTCCAATCAGCCTGGCCTTAATATATTTAATATACTATCTCCCTTCCAAACTTCCCCATTACTATCAAGGACACCACTATTGTCCTAGTCACCAGTCTTAAACCAAGGTATAAACCTGAATTCTTCATTCTCTCTCATATCTTCATGTCTAATCTGTTGCCAAGTCCTGTTATTTTGACCTTTATAACATCTCTGGTATATGCCCCTTTATCTCCTCTGATCACCACAGTGGGGCCAGCCCTCATACCTCATACTTTGATTATTGAAAGAACCCATTAGTTAGTCTCCATGCCACAAGTCTCTCCCCACCCCAAATCCATCCTCCACTCAGCTATTAAAATTATCTTCCAATAGTGCAGATCTAACCATGTCACCCTTCTATTCAATAAACTCCAGTGGTTCCCTAACAGCTCCAGAATCATATATAATATTCTCTCTTTTGGTGCACCAAACCTTTCATAACTTCTCCAACATTTTTCTAGGCTTCTTACATATTAAACCCAACATCATGTTTTATTAATATCTTTTGTTTTCACATCATCTTGATGTCCCAAACTAAGGAAAGGTTCTCTTTTAGGGAAAAAATGGGCTTAATCTTGAGGTACCAAAGGTACTGAGGCACTCATGCAGGGAACATATGGGGGAGCTATATGGCACCATGAATGGATTGCTAGCCCTAGATTCAGGAAGAGCTGAATTCAAAACTGGCTTCAGACACTTACTAGCTATGTGATTCTGGGCAAGTTACTTAACCCTGTTTACTTCAATTTCCTCATCTATAAAATGCTCTGGAGAAGGAAAGGGCAAACATTTTTAGTTGACTAAGCATAGTACTTCTCCTTTTATTCTCCAACCTCAGATAATTGCCTGGTAGAACATTTTGTAAAGTCTGTCTAAGTCCAATTACATCTTGGATAGCATAGTAATCAGCATGTCTGATGCAGAGAAACTGATAACCAATTAACTACAAATAATTAGAACATATTAAATGATGTATTGGGGGAGGGTGTGTTGTCAAGGAGTAGATTTCTGACCATGAGTAGTGGAAAAGTCCACGGGTCTTGGGAATAAAATGAAGTGTCCATTTCAGGCATTCCTGGGCTTTTCTGGGATGGGAGGGAAGAGTTACCATCTTCTAAATATATGGTCTTCAAATTGCATACCTTGCAACACAGACTGAAAAGACTGGAAAGTCCTTTGTTAAAGATGAGCAAAGAAAGGCTAAATGGTTTGCCTAAGTTTATATAGCTAGCAAGTGGCAGAGCCAGGACTCAAAGACAGGACTTATTTCCAACCATCCAAATAACCTCCCAAAGCCCCTGAACTTTGTTTTTACTCTCTCTAAAAATTCACTTTTTTCTTGTGTTCCCAATGCTGGCTTCATCTTGTGATGAGTTGGTCTGTCACTTCCCAGAAGGAAGCAAGGAGACACTGACAAAATAGAATTTGCTCTAAGATGAAAATTAATCCCATTTTTGACTCTTCATTGGACTATTAATATTTGTTATCCCACCCTGCAGTCCATTTTGACATTCTATGTGCCAATTATTTACCTCTCCACAGATTGCCTTTCCCACCTTAACTGAAATGCTCTTTCTATCCTTACATTCATACTTTAGAATCCCTAGCTTCTTAAATGTTCATCTCAATTTCTACCTTCTGCAAGAAATATTTTTCCTGATCTCTCCTGCTATTATTAGTTATTAGTGTTCTCTCCTTCACCCCCAATTTAGTTTGTATAATTGTATGTATATTTCATTTTTATTTATTTCTACACTTATTGCTTTGCATCCATTCACCCCCAGCAGAATGTCAGCTCCTTGATTGTTAATTTTTCTTCTTATTATCTTTGCATCACCATATCTAGTAGCATGTCCAGCACACCATATGGATTTTATTAAATGTTTATTGAATTAAATTACAACTAAAGGATGACTGGCTATAAGTAAAAGGCTCTCTTTTCTTTCCTTATGAAAAATTAGGGAGTGAAAACCAGGGGCTCTAGACCTAATTCATATCATAAGACATCTGGTGAAATCTCCTATAGATCACACCATGAGCTAAGTAGAATAAAAATGAATAAGACCTAAGCATTTCAAATAAAGATAACAACTTGCGAATCTATAGAACTTTGAATTTTATGAAGCATTTTCCTCCCAATATCACTGGGAGGCAGGCTGTACAAGAATTATTGTCCTTTTCCAGATGAGGAAACAGATTTAGAAAGCTTAAATGACTTGTCTGAGGTCATATAACTAGTAAGGAGCATAGCTAGACTCCTAAATCACAGATTTCAAGTTGAAAGGGACCTCAGAGATCATCTGGTCCTTTTATTTCACAAATAAAAAAGTCCAGAAAAGTTCATTGGCTTATATAGGCTTACATAGCCATAGTAGTAAGTTTAAGCTACTAAAGCTAGTCTTCCTCTTGGGTAACTAAATGAATCTGCAGGATGGGCAGCTCCCATATAAATGAGAATGTTTCCACTATGTACCAGAATATGTTTACTCCTAGGAATGCTAAAATACTTGGCAGGAAAACTGTTAAGATTCTTAAGTTTCTACACTTTGGCTTGAATCTCTTTGATTGTCTCTTTCCATGCTTTATTTATTCCCTAATCAAAGCAGAGAAATTCACAGTGCCTGCCCACTGATTGCCTTCTAATAACCAGCTTTTCCATTTAGTCAATAAAGTCTGCCACTGATGCCATTAAAGGTAGTTGTATATCTTCCAAGGAAGTCCTTCCCAACACAGATTTGCAGTTTAAAAAAAGATTGGGTCTGAGGATGAGAGAAATTACATTGGGTCATATACAGAAACTTGGCTGTACTTTGGAAACTTACAGATTCATGGACTGTCAAAGGGAAGGATATCTAATCCAGTGCCTTCAATCTGCAGATGGGAAATAGAGGCTAAGAGAGGGGAAGGGACTTTACACTAGCAAAATCATTCATCGAGTTTTTGTGGACTTTTTACTTAAAGCCCAGTTCTTTTGAATCCTATCTGAACTTTATCTCATAGCCTACTGGAAGCCACACCTTTGTCAGAACAATCTTAACCTAAAGGGAAGAAAAAAGTTACTCACCTAGATTTGTGTGAAAGGCACCAAAATTCCCAACTACTTAAAACATGTTTCTGACTAGTTTGATGTAATGCTGAAGACATATAGTAGGTGTTTAACAAAAACTTAATAAATAAATAATAGATACTAGTTAAATACTTAAATAAATATTAGTTGGGGGATGCAGTACGACATAGTAAAAAGAGATGCAGCTAGATAGCACAGTGGATAGAGCACTGGCCCTGGAATGAAGAAGACTCATCTTCCTAAATTCAAATCTGGCCTCCAATACTCACTTGTTGTGTGACCTTAGGCAAGTACTTAACTCTATTTGCCTCAGTTCTTCATCTGTAAAATAATCTGGATAAGAAAATGGCAACCCACTTCAGTATCTTTGTCAAGAATACTCCAAATGGGGTCACAAAGAGTTGGACACAACTGAAACCAAATACCAGTAATATGTGGTCTTAGCATTTCCCCCATAGTGAGTGTTTCATAACGACGACTAAAAGGAGAAAATCTATTTTGTACAAAGTAAGAAAAAATTGGAAGAAAAATGAAAAAGATGTTTTCAGAGTTAAACTCTGGTCTTCTTTCAGAAGATCTGATTTATCTGTGGAAATTTTCCTCGAGAGGAGGGAGTTTGCCATGAGTGATCCATAGACCAAAGTCAGCTAAAACTGGAAGAGAGCTGACATGGCCTACATCTGGTACCCACAGCATGAGTGTGAGTGTGTCACACAGATAAAACAAGTCTTTCCCCAGAGGCTACCTGGAATGCTGAGAGTTCACATTCAAGTCTGCGTGACAAGGTCACAAGCCTAACAATTGGCGTTGACACGAACCCAAACTTGCTTTTTCTGTGTCCCCAGCCGGGAGCAAAGAAGTAAGACCAGTGCTGTGAGCAACCCCTGTGGTCCTCCAGCATTTCAATGGAGAAAGCTGTGAACCATGACCTCCAAATCCAGTGGCTGTGGATAAGTTCAGACAGCAAAGAAAGTAGAAAGAAGAAATTGGAAGGAGTGTAGGAGAACTGGGAATTAGAGGTGGTGCCTTGTTAGCCTTTCCATAGATGGAAACAAAGGAATATCTTACTTTTCTTGGGGTCTTGAAGCTTCTGTGCCTCAGAACATCCTCCCCCTCTTCCCCCCCCACTTCCGCCCGTGGCCCACATTGGAAAGACCAAACTACAATTCACATCATGACTTTCTGTAGTGGTTTAAACTTTTAACTATTTTTTTGTGTCTCCCTGTTTCCTGACCAAACTGAAATAAATGCCTTTTTAATAATAAGCAGGCAATGTTCACTCTTTGTCTGGAAAGATAGTATTTTTTTTGCTAGCTAATGTCAGCATCAATTATTGGATATTATTAACATTCTCTAGATAGTGCAGAGTGAAGTATGTTATAAATCCAGGAAACCTGGCATTAAGTTACTTTATGACCTTAGGCAATTTATACAGCCTCTCTGTGCCTCGGTTTCCACATTATGCTCAAATGAGCATATTGAATGATATTCATAATTACAATTCAATACAATTAACTTGTATTGAAGATCAAACAAAGAATGTAAAAGTTCTTGGGTAAGTATGGATGAATCAAAAAAGAAATTATTAAGTTCTTCTAATGGATCAGGCAAATGGGGTTTGTGAGGAGGATATGCTCAGTGAAATGGCAAGGAGAGAGCTGAGAAATGAAGTAGTGGGTCTGGGTCCAGGCAAAATAAGTTGAGTGTTCCTATAAATCTAGAAATTTATTAATATAGCCTTGATTTTACTTTGGCTTTTGCATACTTGCTTGGCTAACTGTCAATATTATATAGTTTTTGACTTTGACCATTGTTCTTATTCTCAATACCTCTGTTCAGGTAATGCTCTTCCCCACATACTTCTCATCACTCCCAACCTTTCCAGAAATCTTGATTGCCACACTTCCTATCTCTCCAGTTAATTAATCTTATTGCAAGAATAATTCATTAGGTGAGCTATAATGGAGGTTTTTTTCCTGCTCCTCTACTAGTCACCTGACACCTGCCTCTAGAGAGTTCTCTTAAGAGGATAATTAGTATAACATGATGAGGAGCTAGTGTGGGGTAGCATCCCAGAAAGCTGATAATGGGATCCCAGGAGTCACTGCTCCCACAAACCAACAGGATCCAGCATGTGATGTGGCAAAATGCCAGATTAGTCAGGTAAGGGTCACAATCAAGGAAAACATTGAGAGGTGACTCATAGAAACAGTATAATATGGTAGGAGGGACATGATATTGCCTTGATCAGGGAGACAGGACAGTTGAACTGGGAGAGCAGAAAGGAGACGTCTCTAATATCCGTAATGAAGACATTAGCTTGTCCTCCAAATGAGATGCTGGCTACCTTTGAGCAGCATTTTCAGGGAAAACTAAGGCCTGACTAGAATACATCAATACTTATAATGCAAGTGTGGTGTTGTGTGTGTTGCCAAGTATGGAAAAACCAGAGACCCCAGTATAACATTGTTGTGCATGACTTTTATGGAAATATGCATAATTTCACATGTGGTTTCCTAAAGGGGGCAGTGGGTGGGGATAAGGGAGAGAATCTGGAACTAAAAGTTTAAAAAAAAGTAAAATAATTGTTTTAAATGTAACTAAGGGAAATATAAAATAAATAAATAAGATTTCCTGGAAGATTTCCTGTATATACCTGTTTTTGTGTTTCCCTATGCCATGTGAATTCCAAGACAAAGTCATTTTGACCTTTATAACATCTCTGGTATATGCCCCTTTATCTCCTCTGATACTATCACCATAGTGGGGCCAGCCCTCATACCTCATACTTTGATTATTGAAAGAACCCATTAGTTAGTCTCCATGCCACAAGTCTCTCCCCACCCCAAATCCATCCTCCACTCAGCTATTAAAGTTACCTTCCAATAGTGCAGATCTAACCATGTCACCCTTCTATTCAATAAACTCCAGTGGTTCCCTAACAGCTCCAGAATCATATATAATATTCTCTCTTTTGGTACACCAAACCTTTCATAACTTCTCCAACATTTTTCTAGGCTTCTTACATATTAAACCCAACATCATGTTTTATTAATATCTTTTGTTTTCACATCATCTTGATGTCCCAAACTAAGGAAAGGTTCTCTTTTAGGAAAAAAATGGGCTTAATCTTGAGGTACCAAAGGTACTGAGGCACCCATGCAGGGAACATATGGGGGAGCAATATGGCACCATGAATGGAATGCTGCCCCTAGATTCAGGAAGAGCTAAATTCAAAACTGGCTTCAGACACTTACTAGCTATGTGATTCTGGGCAAGTCACTTAACCCTGTTTAATTCAGTTTCCTCATCTGTAAAATGATCTGGAGAAGGAAAGGGAAAACATTTTTAGTTGACTAATCATAGTACTTCTTTTATTCTCCAAACCTCAGGTAATTGCCTAGTAGAGAACTGGGTTGGGGATTAAGGTACTCCAATTCTTGGACACAGAAGCCATCCTTAGACAATGATGATTGCATGTTATAAAGTCATTGATAGCTGCATCTATGATAACATCTTCTGAGCCCCAAGTTATTTTTTTATATGTACCTACATAGAGAAGGATAATTGATAGATAGCCCTATTGGAAAACAAGCAATGTCAAAGGATTTAAAGAAAGTCCCTTAATGTTTTTAGTGGAGCCTCTGTGAATTATTTATAAGAGAACATGGAGAAGAATTCATAGCCTTTATTGAACAGGAATTACAGAAGAGGGCAGAGCCAAGATGGCAGAATGAAAAGGTGATTCTCTGCGTCCTCCTTCGATCTTCTCTCAAATCAACAATAAAATAAGCCTCTGAATTGATCTTCAAGTCAACGAGTCAGAAATATTTGGACACTGCTTGCTGATATCTCTGAAGAACTTCACATCAGGTTTGTCTATCTCGGACAAAGGGATAAACAGAGGACTCTGGTGTTAGAGGTCTCCGGTGTAGGCTGGAAGTGAGGGTGGGACTCAGCTCAGCTCATCCTGGCAGAAATTCCAAACTCCAAACTCCAAATTCCAAACACCTGGAGTTTATCTGAGGCACTCGGGACACTCTGCCCTGATTGGGGGCAGGTGTTCTGGCAGACTTGCCTTGTTTAAGGAGTAATTCGGACTTACTCCTAGCCCCCACCGGCCCAGCACCTTAAGTTAATTCGCCGAAGTGCCCCAGGGCAAAGATCTTCAGCCGCCATTTTTTTCCCTACCTTAAAGAGATATCCACACTGTCTAAAAAAAAAAAATGAAGAAGCAAAAGAGAGCTCTCACCATAGACAGCTTTTATCAAGAAAAAGAAGGAATGATCCCAGATCCTGAGGTTCCTTTAGACAAAATTCCAGAAGAAGTAATTAAGGAACATCACTGGTCACTTTTTCAAAAAGCCTTTCTGGAAGATTGCATAAAGAACCTCAAAAGAGAGCTGGAGGA
>JAJPUD010000227.1:773224-797214 GCA_023553655.1 Myrmecobius fasciatus | reverse complement strand
AAAGAAAGAAAGAAAGAAAGAAAGAAAGAAAGAAAGAAAGAAAGAAAAGAAAGAAAAGAGCACAGGTTTTGGAATGAGAAGACCTGGCTTCGAACCAAACTCTTGTCATTTATTACCACTATGACCCTGAACAAACTGAAGCATGTCTCTAGGTTTCATTCTCTTTATCTATAAAATGAGGTGTTTGGCCTAGATGGCTTCCTTCTAACTCAAAATCTATAATTTAACTTCTTTGAGATTCAGTTTCCTGACTCAGATACTCACTTGTTATATGACCCTGAGCAAGTCACTTAACTCTGTTTACCTCAGTTTCCTCATCTGCAAAATGAGCCAGAGAAGGAAACGGCAAATTGATCCAGTATCTTTTCCAAGAAAACTCCAAATGAGATTAAGAAGAATCAGATATGGCTGAAACAACTGAGCAAAAACAACAGTAATAATGGTTGTGGTAGTGGTAGTGGTGGTAGTAGAAATAATAGTTCACATCTCAGTAGTTTATAAAGTACTTTTCTCTTGACAGCCCAGTGAGTCAGGTAGTATTAGTATTATTAGCCCCATTTTTCAGAGGAAAAGACTAAAATTCAAAGAAGTGAGGAAAGCTATCCAAGATCATATAATGTTCTCCTTTCTCATCTTTTCCTCCTGGTTTCCTGGCTTTCTTCAAGTCCCAACTAAACTCTGATTTTCTACAAGAAGCCTTTCCCAGCCTCTCTTAATTCTAACAGCTTTCTTTCTGCTAATTATTTCTTATTTATTTTATATGTAGTTTGTATGTATGTTTGCTTTTTGTCCCCCCCCACCCGCCCAGAAAATCATGAGATCCTTGAGGACAGGGACTATCTTTTGCCTCTTTTTGTATCTCTAGTGCCTAGCATACACTAGGTGCTTAATAGGTGTTTATTGACTAATTAATTAATAAACATAAGAGTAGGGTTTCTGAATCCAAGTCCAGGTGTTTTCCTTCTTTCTTTTTCTTTTTTTCATTATTCCTTGCAACTTTAATCTCTATTTCTTGAAGGGTGGCATGGAAGGAACTTCCCCAAACAAAAATATTAAATTCTACATGTGATGTGTAGAAGATATGTCCTACCCAGAGCACAAAAACTGTATATAACTTATTGTGGTGGGCAAGTTACTATTGAAATCTCAGGTGTGAACCCGTCACTAGATGCCTTGTGACAACTACCTTCTTCTATTAAGCATTTGAGTGAAAAAGGAATGCCATCTAGTGGAGAAATAGTGAATCATCCAGTTGTGGAACCCTGAGATTCCTCTGGTGTTGGCCTAATTCAGATCCCCCAAAACAGTGGCAGCCTGAGGGGATTGTCCCTTTTGGCCCCAGCACCTGAGGCTTTCAAGAGTGGGAAGAAAAGAGGCGGATGGTAGACTAATCTTTTACATAAAGCTAGCTCTGAAAAGCTCTGTCAGAGCTTGCATCAGACTCATGAAAATGGAATCAGCCAGAGAATCAAGTTAAATGGTTTGGAAAATGTTGATCTCCCCCCACTCGAAGACAAGTTTTTTATTTGCTTTTTCTCTAATGGGGAAAAAGCAGGAAAAGGAAAGCAGGATTGACTTCTTAAAGCCAAGATCCCTGAGGGCATAACTTAAATGGTGGGGTATTTACAGGGCCATTATCCTGGGGCCTTCTGGAAAGTGACCCCTCTAATTGATTCTAGGGGGCAACAGAATCTAATCTCAGGCAGGTACAGAAATCCATCTGGGCCTTTTCCCCATGACTGGCACAGGTAAAAAGTTTCTGCTTGTTAATTCACTTTAAATAATGAGATGGAGCTAAACAAGATTTCTACACCTTATACTTCTTGGCCTCCTTGGGGCCTGAAATGCATTTTTATGCCCTGGGAAATGGCCCAGAAAAATAAAAAAAAAAACACAAACAAATTGGCACTGCACTGAAACTCACTGAATTTTTGAGGTTAAAAAGTGATGATTCAAGAACAAATGCCACTGCATGGAATCAAAACATGCCATCCGCATTCAAAAATCCACATTTCGGATACAAAAGCAAAACATCCATTCAGCTCATTATAAAAAGGGGGCTACACTTGGAAAGTTGCCAGGACAGCAGGAGAGGAAATGAGGATTTTCTTCCCTGGAGAAGCACACCAGCTCATCCCCTTCAGGGGTTCTTAATTCCTTGTCATTCAAAGGGAGAGTTCTTTGGGCTCCCTGCAGATAGTCGCTCTCCCTTCCCATCCCCGACTCTTGGTCCTTGCTGACTTTTCTTGATTCCACTATCAGGCTGCTCACCCCCAAGGAGAATGTTCTAGCCTAGCAGGAAGTAAGAAAGAAAGATTATAGCAGGCCAGTGAGGATGGGAGATTGTCGTTGGTAAGAAAAAAATGAATTTGCTTCTCCTTCTGAGATGACAGGCCTGTCTCTAGGGCAACAGTAACTTCTCAGTTACTTTAGTGCTCACACCCAAGCCCAGGCTTTTACCAGGTTTGTATTCATCAGTTTGATTTTGGCAAGGGAAGACTTAGGGATGGGGGCTAAAGGAAAAATTAAAAAGGATAAAATCAGAAAGAGATACTGAGAAATACTAAACCTGAGAAAGAATTCTACAAGGCAAGATAGTGATGGCTGCCCCTGACTCCAGAACCATCTCCTTTTTTACAATAAAATTTTATTGTTGTAATTTGTTTTTATAACATCTATTATTTCCCAATGTATTACCATCCCCTCCCTCTCCCAGAAAACCAACCTTTATAATAAAAGTATAAAAAGGGAAGAGGAAAGTACAACATAATTAATAAATCTGTTCTGATATTTGTAGTGTTTTGGAAAGCTTTTCAATTTAATTCAATTCAATAAACATTTATTAAATGCCTACTATGTGCCAGGCACTGTGCTAAGTGCTGAAGATATTTTTAAAAAGGACAATCATTGCGTTCTAGGAGTTTATGATCTAATGAGGGAATACAATAAAAGGAAGCTGAAAAAGGTGAGGGCTTCTAAGGGGGTGTTAAAACCAAGCAGAATTCTTGATGGAAAACGGAAAGATTTATTGTTTGTCCTTCATTCTGAAGAGGACCATGACATAGAGGAACGTAATGTCATGACCTGCAAGTGATTTTGGATTTAAGTGAGACTGGGCTGCAGTCTTCTCTTGAAGGTTTTATTGCTCTACCCACCAGCCCTCCAATCAGATGGAAGAGGCTTTGAATATAAAAAACTAAATCAGTTTGATGAGATTTCAGGTGATCAGTTCATCCAAAGGGAGGGTGGTTTCTTTGATTTGAAACTGAACAGAGCCACTAGTGAAAAAGTGGAAAATTCATATTTCTTCTATGGGATGACAGGATTTTGCAGTATTCATTTCTAATCACTTTGTTGTTATTATTCTTCCAGGGGCTGGGTAGACAGAGATATAATGAAGGGAAAGATAGGAGGGATAAATGAATCTTTTTGTAGAACAGACAAATCAGTGTTTGCTTTTGAAGAATAAGCACTTGATAGACTGCTGTCTGTCTTATTTAATGTGGGAGGACAGGGAATCTACAACAATGTCCTGAATACACATTTCACTCTATTAAATGGACAACACTGAATGCTATTAACTTCCCATTGAAAGTATTAGAATGACTTGGAGTCATAGGACTAAGATTTTGTGACTTATTACCTGTGTAACTCAATTCAATTCCACAAATACATATTAAACCCCTACTATGTGCTAGGCACTGTATTACGTGTTGAGAGTACAAAGGCAAAAAAAAAAAAAAAATTAAAGTCTCTGACCTGAAGGAGTTCACATTCTACTGGGGAGGGTAGAAAGGCAATAAATACATGCATAAGTAAATACAAAGTAGACATTGAGTGATGAGCATTTTAGGAGAGAATGCTAACAAGGTGGAGAAGAAGGAATCGGGAAAGGTAAGAGATGGCATCTGAGCTGCGCTTTGAAGAAAGCTAAATGGATATGGAATATTGTATCTGCTCTCTGCGTTGATTAGTTTTAGAGAACAGCATTTTCTCTTCTCTTCTTTATTTTTTGTAATAGGCTAATGAAATAGTGGGAGATTAATATTATATGTATGCATATGTAATTTTTTATTTTAAAAAAATGAAATAAGCTAGAGATTCTATGAAGCAAAGGTGAATAAGGATTCAATTCCAGCCATAATGTACAGATGAGATAGAAATCAAACATGCCAGACTTACCCGACTATTGCTTATGGGAAAAACTCAGACCTCACTGGCTCCACTATTGTTTCAGAAAGTGAGCCACTCTGTGCTGTCCCAGAAAAAGGAGCAGCCTTAGGATAGGAGAATTGTTGAGGAGAGTGTAAAAGCTGGCTTCCTTGCTATCCTAGTAAAGGATAGAAATTGTATGAGGAATAATTAATTGCTTAGTTTGACTGGAATGGAGAGTATGTAAAGTGAGGTGATATGAAATAAGACTGGAAACCTGTGTAAGTTGTCAGGAGGGTTTTAAATGCCATGCTAAAGATTTTTGTATTTTATCCTGGAAAAAAATAGGGAACCATTGAAGATTGAAGGATATGATGGTCTGATCAGACCTGCCTTTTAGGAGTATCAAGGAAAAGCCTGGAAGAAGAGAGAAGAAACTGAAGAAACTCTCTTATTTTAGTTTCCTATTTGGTAGAATGGGGGTATTGAATTAGATGGTTTCTTAAATGCTTCCCAGCTCTAGAATCTAGGTTCCCATCACTTAATAAAGATACTTGAATATGTATACACACATATACATATGTATATGTACATGCATGTGTATATATATATATATATGTGTGTATTTATTTCCAACCATATATACATATGTAATCCAGGTACATGTGTATGTGTGTATGTGCATATATAGATATAGAGATAGATACAGATGTAGATACTTTTTTTAAATTGGTCATATTGGGAGAAAAAGAAACAATATCTTTGGCACCACCCTTCTGAAGACCTATAAATAAGTGAAAGGAGAAACCAAATAATTTGGTTTGCAAAAGCCCTGTGAGGCAGAAAATCAGGAATAATGTTAACAACCCTTTGTTTGTTATGTTATTTTGTTCCAATTAATTCCTACCTCAACCCCAAGGTACTATATAGAAATTATAAGAAATAATTGGAATTCAAGTTTTAGAAGTTTTTTGCCAAGTAAAACTGCTAGCCAGCACAGCTTTTCCTATGTGTACAGGGAATGAAAATGTCTCCCTCACCTGTCCCAGTTAGCCTTAGTCCAGCTCCCCATCTTCTATGCATAAAATAAGACACCCAGAGAAAAAGCAATGCCATCTTTTGAAGCATAAGAGGATAATATGTAATGCACTTCCCGGGTCTAGCTTTAATAGAGCATCACACATTGATATAGGCCAAGAGAGGATTTATAAGAGCAGTCTTATTACAATCAGACATGAAAGGCAAATAGGAGTGGAGGGATATGAGATGGATAGGAATTTCATTCTAGGCAGGGAGATTATTTGATTTAACTCAAGTATTAATTTGCCCCATGATTAGGTCACATGCCAGCATCTTGTAATTATAGGAGGCACTGTAAATAACTGTAGGCCAGCTCATGTTGCTACCTTCTTCCCCAGAGACATCTCACAGGTATTTGACTGCTCCTAAACAATGTGCAGTAGGGGAGGGTGACAACGAGGGTCTGGAGGAGGGAGAGAGCAGTACAGGAAGCACAAGGAGAGCCACGTCAACATGCACACATATTGAGTCTATTTTTATCATGTTTAATCAAGAACAATCAGCCACAGCTATAAAAAAAAGTGCAGAAGAATTTGCATGATCAGATTCCTATTCTTAAATGTTAATTAAAAGTTATTTTAACTTGGCTGTGGTTAGCTCAGTAGCCACTCTATTGAAAATGTTGGATAAGGCTAAGATCTCAATCCTAGCCAGTAGAGGTCTATAGAAAACTTCCCCTAAACTTCAAATGATCACATCATCTAACCCTAAATGGAGAGCCAGAATCATGGGAAATGATTCTTAAGGTCATCTAACTATGAAGTTACAGAGTCTCAAAGTTGGGAGTAACCTTGGAGAGTCTCCAATCCAAGTTAACCATGATCAGAAATCTCCTCTACTATATCTCTAGCATGTTAACATCCAGCATCTGCTTGAAGATTTCCAGTAATGGAGATGTTCTTGAGTCATTTCAATCATGTCTTATTCTTTGTGAGCTATATTGGGGTTTTCCTTGGCAAAAATACTAGAGTAGTTTGCCATTTCCTTCTCCAGGTAATTCTACAAATAAGGAACTGAGGCAACAGGGTTAATTGACCTGCCCACACAGCTAAAAAGTATCTGAAGTCAGATTTGAACTCAGGAAGATAAAGTCTTCCTGATTCCAAGCTCAATGCTCAAGTCACTGTACCACCTAGTGGCCCTGGCCATAGAGAACTCACTACTTTTTGTTCCCCCCTGAGGAAATTGGGGTTAAATGACTTGCCCAGGGTCACACAGCTAGAAAGTGTTAAATGAGATCAGACTTGAATTCAGGTCTTCCTGATTTCAGGGCTGGTGCTCTATCCACTGTGCTACCTAGCTGCCCCCAAAACTCACTAGTTTAAAAATCAGTCTATATCATGTTAGGACAATTCTTAGTGCTAAGGAAGTTTTTCCTTGCATTAAAATGAAATCTGCCCCACTGCAGTTTCTATCTATTCTTTCTATCTATTTGCTCCAATTTGTGAAAACAGAACAAGTCAAGTCAAGTCAACCAGCATGCATTTAATGTCTTCTATGTACCAGGCACTGTTCTAAGTGCTGGGGACACAAAGAAAGTCGTGAAGTAATGGATAGAGACATTGTGGACAGAACATTGGATGTAGAGTCAGGAAAACTTAACATCCAGCCTCAGATACTTATTAGTTGTGCAATTTGGGGAAGATCACTTATCTTTTTGTCTCAGTTTCCTCACCTATAAAATGGGCATAATAATACCTCTTACATCCTTGGTTTGCTGTGAAGGCAAAAATGGGAAGACATTTGTAAAGGGTTTAGCACAGATCTTCATACTTAAGAAGTACTATATATTTTATATTTTATTATTTTAAATTTTATTATTGAGAGAGACAGAGACAGAGAGACAGAGAGAGAGAGAAATATAAATAGTACCTGCCCTCAAGGAGCTCACAATCCAACTGGGGAAATAACATGCCAATAACTATGTACAAACAAGATAGGATTAAATTAATTGAAGATAATCCTAGAGGGAAGACAGCTTTAAAAGCGATTGCAAAGAAGGCTTCTTGGAGAGGTTGGAGTTTTCTCTGAGATTTGAAAGAAGCCAGGAGGCAAAGATGAAGAGAGAGAGAGAGTTCCAGGAGTGGAATTATTAAGTCTCATTAGACAGTTTTAAAGATACTTGATAAATAATAATTATGTTTTACCGAAATCTTCCCTTTTCCAAGTGAAACATTTTCAATTTCTTCAAGCAGTCCTTACATAGTATGGTTTCTAAGGCACACACCATTATAGTTGACTTCCCCTGGAAATGTTCCCATCTTTCTGAAAATATCTTCTCCTAAAATGCAATTCCCTAAATTGACTGCAATATTCTGAATGGGAACAGAGGACAGTAGAAGAATCAACTAATTTTTACAAATAAGGAAACTGAGCCCCAGGGGAGACTTATTTGTCCAAAGTTGCACATCTGGGAAAGAGCTTCAAATTCCTAATCACTGGTTGTTTTCCCTTTTTGAGGGGACCAGGGAAATACCTTCCATCTAAAAGGAGCATTGGTACCAGAGAATTCAACCCCTTCATTTTATCGATGAGAAAACTGAGGTTAAAAGAAGTACCCTATACAGGATCATACAATTTGTCAATATCTGAGTCAGAATTTGGACTCAATTCTCCCCAGATCTTGCACTATTCCCCACTATGCCACTTACCTGTCCTATTATTTTAGATCTTTTGATATATTCTCAGCCAAATTATTGGAAAAAATACATCTACACTCAGTGTCTCCACTTCTCTACTCTGCATTCTGGTTTCTAATCTCATCAATAAACTTAGCTTACTGACTTCAAAGATATCAATGATGTCTTGCTTGCCATATCCAGTGACCTTCTTAGTCTTCATTCTCCATGAACTCTGTAACATTTGACACTTTTGACTAGCCCTTCCTCCTGAGGATAGCTCTGCCTTGGGTTTTTCTGACTTTTCCTGATTTTTTTTCTTACCCATTGGATGGGCCTTTCTCAGTCTATGCATTGTCAGATCATCCAAATCCTCAGTCTCTTTCTTCACTCTTTTTGAATGATATTATCAGTTCCAATGTGTTCAAACCACCAATTTGACTGCCAGATCTATATTTTCCATCCTCATCTCTCTTCTAACATTAGTCCCACATATTAGCTGCCTTTTTGCCCTTCATCATTTCTTCTCTTTTAATCATCCAGATCTTGAAATCATGCTAATTCTTCCCTCTATTCTAATCCTCACATCTGATAAGTTGCCAACTTTTTTTTATTCTACTTTCCTAGTACAACTTTTATCTTTACTGTTCCTTCCACCCACACAGATGCCATCCTACTACCATGAGCCTCATTACCTCTTATCTGTGCTATCACAATAGATTCCTAATCTGTCTCCTTGTATCCAGAATTGCCTCCTTTACCTATCCATTCTTCACCCTTATGCTAAAATAAACTCCTAAAACGAAGTCCTATACAAGAGAAGCTCCAATGGCTCCCTCTTGCCTTTAGGATAAAATACAATCAAACCATCTGAAAACCATTATTTATTTCACATTACTTTCCTCCACAAACTCTATGTTCTACTCAGCTGACCCAATTACTGTTCTTTGTGCATTACATTCCATTTCCTTTCCCCAGATCGTGATAATCCCCTTACCCGAAATACTTGACTTTTTTCAAGGATCATCTCAGGTCCCATATCCTACAGCTGATCCTGATACTCCCAGTTGCTCATATCTCCCAGAAATTATTGTATATTATACTTTATATGTATTTTACATTACATTTTGTGTACATTTTGTTCTTCTACCACCCCTCTTTTTCTGTCTCAACAGAATATGAGTTTCTGAAAGTCATTATTCATCTTTGAATCCCCAGAGCCTAGCCCAGTGCCTGTCATATAGAAAGAATTTAATAAAAATGCTTTTTAAATGAATGAATTACAGAGGTGCCTTTATTCATAGCATAGAGGAATTAAGATCATTGTTCCATCTAGCTATTTCTTGAACATTAAGGCAAAAAGAAAAGAAAAAAAACCTAAGGATTTCTTTTCAACTTTTGGCCCAACTTCTACAAGTTCTATCACTGTCATATTTATGGAACTTTAACTCAAACCTCATCCTCTAGCCCAGGATTTCTTAAACTTTTCCCACTCACTTACCTGAGAAATTTTTATGCAACCTAGTATATAAAATAAGTATGCAAATGAAACATTTACTGATAATAAATCACAATTTCATGATTCCCACATTTAGTTACATAATCCCACATGGAGTCAGAAAGAAACTTTGCTCTGGTGTAAATAAATTTCTTTCATCCTCTATGTGCTATACTTTGTACCAGCATTTATCCATTGCTCTATTTCTCTAAATTAATAGTTCCAAAAGTGAGGTCTGTGGAATTCTGGGGATCCCCAAGATCCTTTCAAAGAGCCTGCAAGGTCAAAACTATTTCCATAATAATACTAAGATATTTTAATTTCTTATATAGCAAACATCAACAGATATTTCCCACATAAAAACTTTTTGGAAGAAAAGCTTCAATAATTTTCAAAAGTATAGAGATTAAAATCAAAAGTTTCAGAACCACTTCTGTGGGAAGATGAATTATACCTTTCCTTAATGGGAACATAACATGTATGTAATTGAGAAACAATGTCCAAGTCATCTGAGATTCCTCATTTCTAACTAGTTTTAAACTAGAGGCTGGGGGATTCTTGGAAAGGCAAAAGCTCCTTCATCTTCTAGTTCTTCTTCCAGAATGTCACTGAATTCTCTATCTCCTCCACTCAGGCAAGCCTTACTGCTTTCAGGTTCTCACACTGTCACCTCCTAGTACTCACTATCCATTTCTTCACTCACTAACAAACAGATAAAAGTTCCAATTCTTCTGGCTTCCAACCTCAGTGATCTGCCTTCCATTCCCATCTCTCTGCTAAACTATTTCCCTTAAAGTTATCAGTGACCTCATGGCTGACAAATCCAATAGATTTTTTATGTTGGTCTTCATCTTCTTTGATTTTTCTACATTTGACACTCATCTCCTTCCTCTTTGATGCTATGCTCTCCTCCCTAGGTTTCCATGACACTGATGTCTCTTGAGTTTCCTCATACTTGTCTCCTTAGTATCTTTCCCTGAGCCATTATTCTGCCCCAATGCTTTAAGTGTTAGTGACACCCAAGAACTCTGTCCTGGGCCCACTTCCCTCTTTACTCTCCTCTTGGCAATTTCACTTACTTTCATGACTTTAAATATCACCTTTATGTAGATGAATCCCAAATCTGTATATTATCCCTAAGCATCAGCCTTTCTCTCCATGTGTCTACTGGGCTTTCCACTGGGGTAACCTATTTGAAACTCAATTTCAGCATATCCAAAATTGAACTTTTCATTTTCCTTAAAAAAAACCTTCCCTTGTTTCCTTTAATCTCCATATGGTATTTAAATTGATCCTAACACATTGTGAAAGTTTATGATTCTGGAATTAGCACTTATTCTTGACTCAACTTTCTATCAAGGAAGGTGATTATTGCTTGGCAATATCTCTTACACCTCTCTATATAACACCCCAAGTCAGGCCTTTTTTTTAACCTGTATTATTGTAAAAGCTTCCTAGCTGGTCTTCCTGACTCCACATCCAGATCTTCCCTGATCCCCAACCTGAAACCAATGTCTTTCTCCTCATAGTTCTTATAAAGTATATAAAGCACCATCTACCTTCTATCATACTCATTTGTGCATACACTATGTTCTTCCAGTAGAGTATAAACTGATAGAAAATAAGAGCTATATTCATTTCTTTTCCTTGTATCCTCAATACCTGGTACAGAGTCTTATATCTAGTAGGGTGCTTAAGAAATGCTTGCTGAAAAGAGTGGAATGGAATATCTCTAGTGACTTGGGGTTTCAGGTTTCCATAGCATAATTTCCTTTTAAAGCAGCCTGTAATATATGGTATACATTAGCAGTCTCTTTTACTGCCCACAATTCCCTATTGTAAGCTTAGATCTCTGTATAAGCATTTATATTCGAAATTTTATCTACCTAAAAATGCATTACCCTTTTATAACATTGTTGCTATGGAAATAACTGGTCCCTTCAACATCATTTTACCTAAAGTCTCTTTTGGGGCATCTGGTGGTACAGTGGATAGAATATTGGGCCTGGAGTTAGGAAGACTCATCTTCATGAGTTCAAATATGTACTCAGACACTTATGTGCTGGGTGAGCCTAAGCAAGTCATTTAACCCCTTTTGCCTCAGTTTCCTCATCTGTAAAATGAGCTGGAGAAGGAAATTGCAAACCACTCCAGTATCTTTGCTAAGAAACCCCCAAATGAGGTCGTGTAAAGTTGGACATGACAACAATCAACACCTGCATTTTACCTCTACAGACCACACTTCATCCACATATCACACATTTACCACCAGGACTCAGAGAGTTTAAAAAAAATGGATATTTCAGAGGCAGGAGAGGAAATCCAATTTGAGAGCAGATTAGCCTCTGAGACACACCAGTATCTGACACCCAAGTTATTGTAGCCATACTTGGAAGCAGCTGTCAAAAGCAGCTAAAATGAAGAATCAGCCTTTAGGTTATTCCCTAGGGAAAGTGGTCAAGGCAGGTCAAGGCTCGGCTCAAGATGCAGTTTTGGCTACAATAAAGCAGCATCCTGCTTACCAGGCCCGTTTTAAAGGAAGGGACTTTACAGGGCTCTGCAACTTCACATGTCATTAAGAAAGAACTGGACTTGAAATGGTGATGGTTTCTATTGGTTACCCCTACTATCAGGCCACAGTTGATTGTAGCATCTGAGCTCACAAGCTGCCCTCTCCCTCTGCCAAAATGAAAATGACCCCATTCTAGCCACTGGGGCTGAGCACTGGGCAAATCCCTAATTTCCTGTGCATTTCAATTAAGTCCACAAACACTAGAACTGAGAAATTGCAAATCAGTCTGAGTTTCACTGAATAAGAATTTGGCTTTTAGAAATTGAAATGGACTCACTGCCCTTAATTATATTCCGGGTCTGGATGAAAACCTCTGTCATAAATAATTAATTAGAGCAAGTTTTCCTAAAAATCAGCCAGGGTTACAGCAACTGGATGAAGGAGAGAAGCCCCAGGTGGCCTGGCTCCACAGCCTTTATTCACTCTGGTTTGACATTGCTGTGACTGCCTTCCCCCCTCATCATACTAAGCCTCTGCCCATTTGCCAAGTTCATAGGGTCATAGATTGTTAGAGATGGAAAAGTCTTTATAACATGGAATATCAGTGTTGGAAGGCTCATAGGGTTGGAACTAAAGGAGACATTTTATGTTATCTACTCCAACTCTTTAAACTAAGAATATTAAGACTTAGAAATGTTAAATGACTAGTTCAAGGTCATCCACTGAGTCAATGGCAGAGGCAGGAATAAAATACAGACCCTCCTGGATTCTTGTCCTTCCTCTTTGTACTCTACCAAAGTCTCTACCAATTTATTTATTAATCCTAAACTAAATATTTTTTTCCACTTAGCAGCATCCTCTAGTGATAATAAATCCTTTTTTTTTCAGCATCATTGTTATCGCAACCTACTTTTAAAATAAGCTGTAGGTCTGGAGATCCCTGCTCAGATGGAAAAAGAGCTTCACAAGATCTTAGATTTGTCATTACAAAGGATCTTAGAGGTGATCTTGTCCAACTCCTTTATTCTAAATGAAACTTGAAGGCCAAAGAACTTAAGAGATTTGTCTAAAGTCCCAGAGAAGTCCATTGTCTTCCGCAACATAATAGGTATTCAGTACTGATTGAGCAGCACCCTAATCTTTTAAACCTGTCACCTGCACCTCTTTTCAAAGGGACTTGGAACAAACTAATCTGTAAATAATTAAAACAAACCACTAGTTTGCTAAACTAGATCCAGATTAAAAAAAAAACTGGGTGATAAACTATTAAAATGCCTTTTTTTTTAATCTACTACAGTAGCTTGAGCTGGAATCAAACACCTATTTTCTATATCTGCTAACCTGAGGCAAAACCAGAAACCCAGTACATCAAAATAGTTTCCAAAATAAACCTGGGCAGAGCCAAAAAAAATATTGAGGCCATCCCTCCTGTGTCAAAATGGGATGAACTTTCCCACTTTCTGATGCCATATTAGGAAAGATAGACACAGTATCTGCTAGACAATAGGTTCTTGGAATACCCAATTCCCAAACCTGAACTAATTAAAGTGATGGATACTTAAAGTTCTCATGCTCACTTAAAACATATAAAGAGATTTTCCTTACCAATAAAATTCCTTAGTCAATGACTAAGTGCAGTTGTATGTTGGAGGGGTGTTTTCTCATTCCACTTAAATGATAATGAAAAAGATATGAAAAAGCCACTGGCGTTTATACCCAACCACTCTGATCTCTTGATATCATGCTGAGTATAGCATCAAGGTCTGTGTCCTCATCCCTGAAGCTAATTAGAACCAGATAGACAGTACCCTTTTAAATGGGTCAGTCACAGAGAAAATCCATCAAACATAATCTTTAAGACCAAAGGGGGTGGGGAAGATAATTTTATTTCTGTTCATTTATACCTGCTCTGTGGTTAAGAGGAGAATTAAAATGAGGTCATTAAACTTTCCTTAGAGACAAACCCCAGACCTCCATGGTAATATGATTAATCAAATGTAAAAGTGAAGCTAGCCCGGATGAATATAACTCATTTTTATAAAATATCTAATTACTGTAACTAGTCTTGCTGAAAAAAAAGGAGAAATTAATTGCAATAACAATTCATGAAGATAAAGTTTTTCTGAATTAGGTCTACACAAGAAGCTAAACTGAGTTGATTAAGTAATTTTGCTTTCAGGAACACCCTTGATGGAAGTTAAATATAATGAATATTTCAGTCCTTAAAGTTCAAAATTGCAAATGACCACTCTGTTTCATAAAAACAGAAATGACAGATGCATTTCAGAATTCAATTTTCAAATTGGGTCTCGTTGCCAAAAGATGAAAGAGGGAGAGAAGCAGGGGAAACCCAGTAATAAATGCTCTATTGGTCCCTTGCAAATTGGATACATGTAGTGCTTGGTTTAAAATCAAGAATAATGTAACTTTCTCCATCCTCAGTAGAAAGCACAGCATCTCAGCCAATTAGAGTTATACAGGCTGACAGGGTTAAGCCCCAAAGTGTACCTTATTCATTCGTTCAAAATATATTAATGACCCACACCCCAAAATTTCACCATCAGCAAGAATTCAACACTTGCCTTTGCACCAGCTGTCTTCCATACCTGAAATGAACTCCCTCCTTATCCTCTTCTCATAGAGCCTCTCTCTTTAAGAAGCAGCTCAAGTACCATCTTCTGCATGATCTCCCCACCACCACTAACTACTAGGTCTGCTCCCTCCCAAATACTTTATACTTAATTATTTCATATATATTTGTATTTATCCATTTCCTATTTATGCTGTAAATATATATATATGTATATGTATATATATATATGTCATCTTCCTCATTCAAATGTAAGATTCATGAAGTAGAGATTGACTCATTCTTTGTACTGTACTGGTATTCATGGACCTGGCATATAGTAGGTAATTAATAAATGATTATTGTATCAGATGATCTCTAAGGTCTTTTCCAACTCAAAAGCTGCTTTAAAATTGTGTGTGGGGGGGGGGTTTGATTTGGGAGTTGTTTTTTTATGAGCTAGGAGACAGTATATGAAGTCTGGTGAATAGTACAGTATCATTTCAATGGAAAGATTGCCAGTTTAGCCTGGGAATGACCTAACATAAATTTTGATATTGTCCACAAGGAGAACCTTCTCCTATCTTTGGAATTGAAACCTTTATATGGATGTACTTTAGTACATTTAATATATATGCACTCACTTTAATATTTTATAACATCTATGATATGTCACTGATGTCAATCAGAATCTTCTGGATTATAGGTAATAGTTTCCATGAGTTGCTGTAGCTTTAAAAAAATCCATCTTTGCTCTGGAGTCGATCTTCCTCAAACTTAGGTATCCTAGTTCTGGAATGCCTGGCACTCAGTCTGCCACTAGTCCCATCATCCAAGCTGTTCTGACATAGTAGGATGTTGAGTTGCAGCTTTTGAGAAGCCAGACTCATCTGCATATCTGAAGGAGGCAACCAAGGAAGATTTAATAGAAGGGGGCTTAGGCAATTGAGAGCAAGAACAGAGAGAAAGAGACAGAGACAGACAAAGTGACAGAGAGACAGACAGATAAAAAGAGAGAGAAAGAGACAGCGACAGAGAAAGAGAGAGTGGGAGAGAGGGGAGGAAAAGGAGAAGGAGAAGGAGGCTGAGGAGAAAGGGAGGGTGTGAGTGAGAAATGGGGAGAGGAAAGGGAGAGAGGGAGAGAAGGAAAAAGAGAGAGAAAGGGAGAGGGGTGAAAAGAGGGAGGGAGACAGAGAGGAGAGAGAGCAAAACAGAGGGAGATGAAGAGGGAGAGGAAGAGGGAAAGAATGAGGAGGAGAAAAGGGAGAAGGTTCTTATTTGATTTAGACAGGTTGCTCAGTGGAGTGCTGGACTTGAAATCAAAAGTTCAAAATTCTGTCTCAGCCACTTAATAGATAAGAGAACAATTCAATTGAATAAGAGGCAATTCAATTGACCTTTCAGCCTCAGCTTCCTCATTTGTAAAATAGGGATAATAATCACACCTACCTCATGGATAGAGATTATGAGACTGTCAGAATCAAAAGAGAGAATGTATGTAAAGTACTTTGTAAACCTTAAAGTACTGTTTAAATGTTAGTTATCATCACAATCATCACAATCATCAACAACACTGAGAAAAGGTGGTATCCAACAAATATCAGCCTACAAGGTCTAAGAACCAACTTAGGATAACTATCTTAATCCAATACCCCCTATTTGCTTTAGTATCATCATAGAATCACAGAAACTCAGAAGCTCTCTAGCCTAGTATTTACCTCAGCAAGAATCCACCCCTACAACATACCTTTTCAAAACCTTGTTTTGAAATCCAAAGAACAGGTCTGTAAATGCAGTCTGACCAAGCTCTAATTAAGGCAGTTAAGTTTCAAAACTGAAATGCTACCTATACATTCTCATCTATACATCTCTACATATACCTTGTCCCTTCTCATTTTAGATCTCCCCAATGCACCTTTCCATAATTGTTTTTTTTTTTATTTTTAAATATTACTTTGCTTTTTTATTTTTATGATGTAAGTTCCTACATGCCATATCTGGGTATATTTCTTTAATTTTCAATCCAATATGGCATAGCAAAATTGAGGGGGATATGATGGATGCAGAGAGGAACTTTTGGGAATACACTACCAGTCTCAACTCAGTTCCTTTGCAGTAGCTTAGTTTTATGATTGACCTCTAGGGCTCAGGTCCTGATCTGGGTCCAAACAATTGGGAGCTCTCATTCCAGAATGTCTGCCTTCTGTTTCTGATCACTTAGAACAAGGGGGTGAGCTTTCTATTGTCCCTGTAATGAAATACAGCAAGCCACATCCAACCACAAAAGGTGGCTGCTTCAAGGGGATCTCATTTTAAGAGGAGATAGAGCCAGAATTCCATTAAACACGTATCTGTTATGAAGCCTACCACAGCATACTCCAAAAAGGCTTAGTAGAGGATTTAGTAGTGCTATGGGTTTTTTCTTATTAAGTATTCCTAACTGTCAGGAAGGTCTAATGTGCAAAGGGAAGGGTCACAGCACACAGAACTCCCAGAAATGGAAATGGAAAGGAATTTTCATAGCTACTGACATAATTCTTGAGGCTGTCAGAATGCTGTGTTTGTGAATTTTTAAATAAATTTATGAAACAAGTGTTGATTTTTTCCCATTTATAGATCTAGATGATATGTTCAAGGCTCATTGTCTCTCCTCTCTGGTCCTTTTTTTCCCTTTTTTTCTTCTTGATCTTTCTGCTTCTCTAACTTCTGCCTTTTCAACTTGATGCAACAAATATTTAGTGAACATTATATAGAAAGCACTATGCTAAGATAGGAGAGATACAAAGATACCCTACTACATATATTCCTGTCTTCGTGGAGCCTACAATCATCTGGAACAAAAGCCCAGTGATGGGAGATACAACAGAGAGAAGGTAAATTTTGGCTGAATCACAGAGTGCAGGAACAATGTCTGGTAAAACTGGAAAGGTATGTTGGGGCTGCAAGTTGTGCAGTGAACTGACTAAACTAACCAGAATGTTTAGATTTTACAAGGAAGGAGAGACACCTGATGTGTCAATCATCACAATTGTTCTTAGCCTTGCAAGGGGAATTATGGGATGGGAATAACTGAGCAGTCCAATCCAGTGGCTCATCTGAGTACACACACACATCACACACACACACACACACACACACACACACACACACACACACACACACGAGATCCTAAAAGGGGGAAGAAAAGAAAGGGTGGCACATACAGGGAGAAAAGGGGAACAATCACCCCAACCCCTCACCATGTCACAAGGATTCTTCTCATGTACCATCAGCATTCAGCCATCTCCAGATGAAGAACAGCTCTGGAAGGCTCAGTCCCAAATCAACCTCCATGTGAATCTTAATTCAAAGATACATTCTAATATAGCCCATCTAGAAGGTTATGTAGCCCTTTATCCTAGTTCTGTGGAGCAATCCAAGGCCCAATGTCAGTGATATCAAATGGACAGATGGTGACAGTTCCCCTGATGGCCTTTCCAAAGGGATGAGCAGAGCCTTTCACCTTAGCTGTGTCAACTGAGCTTTATGGCTTTGGTATGATGGGATAGCTGCTCAATATTCCAAGTTGCCTCAATAGGGATTTTCTCTCCCCCAGAGTACCCAAGTGGTGTTGGCTAGGGCAGAAAGGGGGGCATTACTCTTTTGGTAATAGCTTCCTCTTCCACTTGGCATCCTCATTGGCATCTACAAAGGGGCTAGCTGCAGTGCCACTTGATAGTGTTTATCTAATTCCACCTTCCAGCATCTGCAGAAGCTGTGAGATCACTCATAAATAGTCCTGATGGACTGCTGCTCTTAGCATGATATAAAGAGGCATTTCCTAAGAAAGCTGACAGCTTCCTTGGGAATCTTCTACAGGGAAAGGATTGGGACCTCCAAGTTGGTTATACACTTTAGGAGTGCCTTAGAAGGTTCATATCAGGGATGTAGGGACCTGAGTCCATCAGAGGGTGGGCTGCAGTTTCCCTGGCAATAGCAGCCCAGAGGTGGTCAATACCCTTTTCCCTAGGCCTGAGTGAGTCTCCCTCTCAGCCTTTTACTGTTGGTCTGCCTCATCCTGCCTCCTTTGAGGTCCCAGGACTTTCTGGTCCCCCTTATCTCTCTCCTGATGAGAAGAGATTCAGCCCCCCCAAAATTGGGACAGAAGCTAGAGCACGAGCTCCACTCCAGGTTCAGAGCCCAAGTTGGAAGCTGAGTCGAAGATCACATAGCTCTTTGAAGATATGCTCTTTACATAAAAAGGCAAGAGTCTCCTCTCACAGTACAAACGGCAGCCTTAGCAGGAAAAAAGGGGCCCAACATTCCAGGTGGCTCTAATAAGACTTAATAGATGAGTGCCCTCTGGTCTGGCCATATTTGCTACAGCTGATTCCATTTCTGCTGATTCCAATTCTCATTGACAGTTACATTAATGGGAATAAGTGGAATATCCAGCCTAATAGCACAGCGGAATACACACATATAAAACAGTGATTGTGGAAGGGAGGCAACAGCGATAGTACATGTGGGGAAAAGTGGGGAACACCCATCCCCACTGTGTCAAAAAAAAAACCTTTTTCCCATGCACTGTCAGCAATAAGCCATCTTCAGATGACAAATGGCCTTGTGCTTTTGCAACTAGGGCATTTTATTCTCTCACAGGATCTTCACTGGAAAGGGGCAACCCCAGAGCTTTCACTGGTGGGTTTTTCAAATGATTCCAATATTCTTGCTGGCAGGCTGTTCAAATGATGTCACAGTTCCCATCAGCAGGCTCCTTTCAAAAGAGATGAAGGCTTGGACATGTGAACCCAAACTTGCCTCCCAATCAGTACAGGGCTTAAAAAGCTAAACAGGGAAGTGGTAGAGCAATAAAGCCACTAGAGTTGGTTTAGTAGGAAAATCTCAATCAGATCTGTACATAAGAAAATTACTTTGGCAGTAATATATAGAATGGACAGCAGTGGGAAGAACAATGAGGCAAGGAGATTAATTAGGAAGCTTTTGAAATAATCTGGATGAGAGTTGATGAGGCCTGAACTATGATGGTAGTTGTGTGAGTGGGTAAGAATCATATGTGAAAGTTATAAAAGTATAAATGGCAAGATTTGTCAATGGATTTGGTATGTGAGTGAGAGCAATTAGGAGTAAAGAATAGTGCTGAGATCGCAAACTTGAGACACTCAATTTCAAGGCAGTGGTCACTGCTTCTTCCTTTTCTAATCATCCTTTTAATAATACATCCTAGAATTTTGGCAGGAGTTCAAGTCAAGCTCAGAGGTCTATAGTTGGCTGTCTCTATTTTCTTCCTTGTCCTGAAAATTAGGGTGACATTTGTCCTTTTCCAATCTTGTGGAATCTATTCCATTATCTATGTTCTTTCAAAATCATTAACAGTAACTCAGGAAGCATTTATGCCAGTGGTATGAATTTTGATTGATCTGGGCTTGTTGGCTTGAATTTATATTGTATTATATTGTATAGCCAGAAGCTTTCTTACATATCCTTAGTTATCTTAGATATAAACTCTCCACTGACCATTTTTATTTTGGTTTTTCCAGTCCCAAAATTATTCTCCTCTCCAGATTTTTGTGACTATTCACTCTTGGTTCTCATTATAGATGAATCACTTTTTCTCAGTCTCTTTTATTGAATACATCTTCCCTTTGCCCTTTGGTGATCCACTAACTGTAGAGATCTCTAAGGACATTCTCCTGGGCCCATTTCTCTTTTCTCTATATATTAACTTATTTGGTGATCTCATTATCTCCTCTGAGCTGATTTATCATCTTTATATAGGTGGTTCCCACATCTATTTATCCAGCCCTAGTGTCTCTCCTGAGCTACTGTTTCATAGCATCAATCACCTATTGAACATTTCAAACTGGGGTTCCACAAACATCGCAAAATCAAATGTTCAAAATAGAACTCATTATCATCTCCCCCTCAGAAAAAATCCTCTTCTTCCCAACTTTCCTAACATCAAAGAAATCACTCTTAGCAATCATTCCTGTCACCCAGGTTCACAATCTCAATGTCATCTTCAACTCCTTTCTCTTATTTCACATATCAATTTTATTACCAAGTCTTATCATTTGTACTTTCATATCTCATCTATGTCTCCCATTCTCCACTCTCAATTACCATGCTTAGTATAGACCGTTATTTCATACCTGGACTACTGAAAATTTTCTGATTGATCTCCTTGCCTCAAGTTTCTTTCTACCTATCTTTCATTTAGATGCCAAGATTATTTTCTAAACCACAGACCTGACCGTGTCACATCACACACACTCACATACACACACACACACACACACACACACACACACACACACACAGAGGTACATACATACAAGTCAATAACTCCAGGAACTGCTCATTGCCTCCAAGATAAAATCTTTGTTTGGCATTTAAAACCCTTTATAAATTTTGCCTCTTCTCTTCCTCTTCAGTTTTCCTATATTTTACTCCCCTCCATACATTCTACAATCCAAAATTGACATCCTTCATACAGGTCACTCCATTTCTCATCTCTGACCCTTTCCACCAGTTTTCTTCCATGTCTAGAGTAATTTTCCTCCCAGTCTCTGACTCAGAATCCCTGATTTATCTTAAGAGCCAACTTTACCAGGAGGCCTTTCCAAGTCCTCCCAGTTGTTAATGCCATAAAATGTTATCTTATATCTATTCTGTATTCATATTGTATGCACTGATTTATGTATGTTGTTTATCCCATTAAAATGTATGATCCTTGAGTGCAGAAACTACTTTTGCTCTTTCTTTGTAGTCCCAGTGCTTGCTCAGTCAGTACCTGGCACAGAGTAAGTGCTTGTTGGTTGATTGACATTATTGGCAAGAAAAGCTATCAACAGCAAAAATTGGCTTATTCTGGTTTTTTTTAGCTTTATTGGGAAAAGAAAAGAATCAAAGAAGGGAAAGCACAGTCACATTGAAGAGGTAATAATGATGGGGGAAACAAAAAAAAGGTAAAAATGCCAACTAATGTTTCACTTCTGAGTGCTCTGCATATGTGAATTATCTTTAGACTGCAAAAGAACAAAGCAAAAATGTCTAGGGAGTTGATACCCCAGATAAGTAAGAGAATATCTGGCCACACTGTTGAGCTCAAGGCAACAAGTTCCGATCAACCATATCCCTCAATACTCATAACATTAGCATACATGATTCTTAAGCTATTCGTGATATTTGAAAGAATGTAGATAAAGGAATAGGTCCCACATGATTGGGGATGAGCAAATACAATCCCAATTTTCAAGACAGGGAAGAGAAGGAAGACTACCAACTATAGACCCAGTTATAGACTTCTGAGCTAGATGTGAATTCTAAAAGGTATTATTAAAGGATTGATTAGTGAATACTTGGAAAAGGAAGCAGTGATCACAAGTAGCTAACATGATCTCATCAAAAACAGGAAATTTCAGACTAAGATGATTTCCTTTTTTTCCCCCTAAAGGCTGCTAGATAGAGGGGAATATCGATTTATTTCTATCTATCTACCAGCCAATCTCTTTAGATTCATTTATGTGTAGATATATAAATATTTAGCTACATAGATTTTAATTAGGCTTTTGATCTCAAGCTATTCTTGTGAGAAAGATGAAAATATGAAGGCTACATGATAATGATATTAGAGTAATTTGAAACCTATTGAATGGTCAAATCCTAATGTAGTCATTTATAGTTCAATGTCAACGTGGAAAGAATTCTCTAGCATTGTCTGAAGGATTTGTACTTGGCTTAGACTATGTGTTATATTTAACAACAGCCTGAATAAAGGTACAATATCATGCTAATCAGATTTGCATATGGCAAATATAGGAGAAACAATATATTGGGCAATAGAATCAGAATTTAAATATATCTCAACAGGCTAGAATTCTAGACCGAATCTATTAAGACAAAATGTAGTAGGAAAAAATAGAAATTATTACATTGAGGATCAAAAATAAAAATATAAAAATCACAATTAAAAACTGGGGAGTAAAGCTGACTAGCAGTTGTTCTTTAAAAGATTAATAGATTACAAGCTCAATATGAGTTGCTTACATGAAATAGAGATCAAAACAAACCAAAAAAAACCTCATTAATCTTTAGTTGAATTGAGAAGCATTGTGTCCAAGATTTGGAAGATGATATGTGCAATATTCTACCATATTAGGCCACATCTGAATCAATGCATTCAGAATGTGAGGATGTGGGCCACTATTTCATTCCTTAGAGTATAGAACTAGGAACAATGAGTAGAGATTTCAAAGTAGCAAAAGTAGTCATGATATAAGGGAAAACTTCCTCATGATTAGAGCTGTAGAAAGTGAAATGGGCTTCTTGGAGAAGGTAATGACATTCCTAACATAGATATGAATGACTATTTATCAGACATGTTGTAAGGGGAGGAGGGTTCTTGTTCAGGTATAGGCCAGATAATCTCTGATGTCCCTTCCAATTCTGAGATTCTATTAGTTATCTCTAATAAATATCATTTTATTGGAATTGACCAATCATTCTATGCCTTTAGGATGTGAGCATCTTGAATACATCATATAGTATATTAGATATTCCTCCAAGATTTGTGTCAATTATGGCACAAAGCTATGTCTTGATACTCCATTCCATTTCCCTTACTGGGCCTTGTATGAAGTATGTTCAATAATTATTTATCAAACTGCTTTGACTCAGGTTGTATTTTTCTATTAATCCTTTTAGTGATTTTATGGCTAGGATACAAAAGACCAACAGCAACCATTAGTAAACAAAAGATCTGGTGGATTTCACATGGACTCCAGCAATACTGCTCTATGGATCTAACCCCAAATCCTCCTTTATGCTAATTAAGAAACTAATCTAGGGACAACTGGGATTTCTGGCCACAGGATTGAGTTTGGTAGAGAAGGCCCACATATGCAGATGAGATGAACACTGCCTCATGGGATTGGTTTAAGTTTGAATCCAAGGATTATGGTTTAGACAAGAAATTCAGTTCCAACACCCTTAAAATTCTTCTCATCCCAAATATCTGCCTTGATGTCCCAAAGGATATATGAGAAGCTTTTCCTGTGCCTTAAGATCTGAAAAAATTAAATTAAAAACTCATTATGTCTCAGGGAAGGTTAATAAGAAAATCCTAAACTAGATTTATCAGCTTAAGGCCCTTCTTTATGAAACTTTATTAAAGTTTCATGAATTAAAATAGACTCTTCCATATAAACTTCACCAAGAAGTATTGAAGGAAAGTCACAGAGAGGCTTCAGGGCACGTGATTCACAATAAACCGTAAAAGCATGGAGCTCAGATGTTTGATGATGGGAAATCACTTTTATTGACCACATTGAGGCTACTGTTGGACATAGGTGATGGTTTAATGGTCATGGGTATGAAAGAAAAGTAGTTGGTTTAGCACAAACTATGAGCTTGCTCCTACAGCTGATATCTCTGTTATATTTTAGCCAAGGTTGACATTTGAAAAATAGGAACGCTTACGGAGACTTTTTTTACCCATATGACCTAATACTCTGATCTACTTCCCTCTCCCTATTTTTCAATATGATTTCTTTTTTTTTT
>JAJPUD010000227.1:734510-752845 GCA_023553655.1 Myrmecobius fasciatus | reverse complement strand
GAGAGAGAGAGAGAGAGAGAGAGAGAGAGAGAGAGAGAGAGAGAAACTGAAGGTAGGGAATGGTAGCAGCAAAGACTTCAGATGGACATATCACTCAGATTGACAGTTATTTGTTCTTTTATATCTGGGATTGGCCATCATCCTTGAAAGAGTAAGAGTCTATCTATGTGATGTAGTTTGAGCGGTTCCACAAAGCCCCTCAAACCAAAATATCTCCTTCATTGTAAGCCACAGTACCTGAAGTCTCCTATTATAGTGCATTCCTTTGTTTTTGATATGCCAATGGCACAACCAATTTGAAGTGTCTAAAGGAGTAGAATCCTTTTAGTTAAAGAGAGAAATCAGAGCTGTACATGTAAATATGGGAGTCATCTGCCTAGACATAATAGAGGAACCCATGGAAACTGAGAACTCAGCACAAATGAAAAAAAGAAGAGGGCCCAGAAAAAAATCTTGCGTGCATCCACAGTTAATAGGCATGAATGGGATGAAAATCCAGCAAAGAAGAAAAGGAGTGGTCAGACAAATAGAAGGAGAATCAGGAGAAAACAATATTATGAAATCCAAGAGAGGAGAGAGTGTGCAAGAGGAAAGGGTGATCAAAAATACCAAATGTTGCAAAGACGTCAAGAAGAATGAAAACTAAGCAAAGGTCCTTTAGAGAACATTGATAATTTTGGAACAAGCAGTTTCAGTTGAATAATGAAGTTGAAAGTCAGATTGCAGAGGATTTAGAAGAGGAGAACAAAAGAAGTGGAGACACCCAGTATAAATGTCTTTCTCCAGGAGCTTAGCTAAGAAAAGACATATAGGAAAATACTAGCAGGGGGAATCAGTTCAAGTAATGCTTTTTAAGGATGGGTGAGATTTCAGTAGGTACTTTAGTGGAATAAAATATAATCTTCTTGAGGACAAGGATTATTTTTTATCTCATATCCCCACTACCTACTTTGCACATAATGGATGGTTAATTAATGCTTATTAAACTGAATTGAATCTGCAAAATGGTAGGTATTTATTAAATGTTTGTTAAGTTAAATATATATTACTTAGTAGAATATATATGCATGTGTATATATACATATGTATACACATATATGTGTATATATCTATATATATGATAGACATGAAAGGTTAAATTGTGTGTGTGGGTAGATACCTACCCACACACACAATTTAACCTTTCATACATATATACAATTTAACTTTTCATGTCTATTTAAAAGCTGTAAAGGTGTTTTTCTCTCCCCCTTTCTTTTCATATATAACAAAATCAATCTGGAGAAATACTTCTTGGTATAAACAAGGGGTCTGCTTTCAAATAAACTGAAGTTAAATACATGAACTAGCATCAATAGTTGAGATTTCTGTGTTTATTGAATACTGTTGTACAAGATACATTTACTTCTTCATGGTATGTAGCAAATCTGTTCCAATGATCAATCTCTAATATTTAACCAGTAACAAATTGTTTTAGGAACTATGTTATGTATATTTTTTAATATCTGACACTTCTAGACTACTAGATACCCCCTTTATTTTCACTTGTTTTCTATATTTCCCTAAAGATTCTTAATCTTTTTGTCTCCATATGAATTTTATTCTTTTTCTAGTTTTATAGAAAAAAATTTCTCATATGCTAGTATTTTCCAATTCTATATAAAGTTTATGACAGTTTAATTGGTATGGCATTGAATAAGTATTGTGATTTAGGTAGAATTATCATTTATATTATATTGGTTCATCCTACCTATGAGCAATTAATATATTTCGCATATTTATGCTTATCTTTGTTTCTGTAAAAAGTGATTTGTAAGTTGGATTTATAGAGTTCTCATGTATATTTTGGTAAGTAGACTTCTAAATATTCTATATATATATATATACATATATATATATATATATATATATATATATTATAGCAATTTTAAGTGGAATTTCTCTGGAAACTGAAAGGATGCTCCTCAGTTGAGGAATTACTGAATAATTTGTGGCATAATGAACATGATGAAGCACATTATACTTTGAAAAATAAGAAAAGATATGGCTTCAAACCAGAAGAAAAATTTATGCCATAAGAATATTATAAAAATGAATGACTTTGAAGGCTTTTGTAAATTTATAAAGAATGACTAGAACAAAACTGGAAGAACAAGTTATATAATAATAACAGTTTTGTAAACTATGAAAACTATGATACGGTGATCAGCTGGGATTCTAAAGTATCAAATCTGAACCATATTATCTACTTCCTGACAGAGGTGAAAATTTATCCTGCAGAATGAATTATATGTCTGTGTATGTATATGTGTTGCTTGCATGTACATGTATTTACACATATGTTTTTGTGTTATGTGCATATGTGTGTGAATGTATGTATGAATATTCATATACATAATAGATAGTCAAGTAGAGAATTTGTTTTGTTTGATGATGCACATTTGTTATTTTTTTCTATTTTTCAATGAAATGAGAATGGAAAGAAGAGATACATTTCTATTAAAAAAATTAATTGAGAAGTTAGTGTTATCAATGAACATTACATATACTTTCAGATGAGTTCATAATGTTTTGCTTATTTTTTTTACTCTATTATAATAGACATCTCATGAAGTAGGGCTAATCTGTAAGTATTTATAATATAAGTATAAATTAATATAGGTTTTAATAATAATAATAATAATAACAGGACCTGAAAGAATATAGCCTCTTTGAGGAGAAGGCATTTCCATTACAAAATGACTTTCAGTTTCTTCTTTAAAACTTCACCTGAAAGGTGGAGTTAAACTATGATTAAGTAGGATTTATACCAGGAATGCAGAGCTGGTTCAATATTAGGAAACTATCAGCATAATCAACTATGTCAATAGCCAAACTAACAAAATCATATGATTAACTCAATAGAAGCAGAAAAAGCATTTGATAAAATCCAACACCCATTCCTATTAAAACACTAGAGAATATAGGAATAAATGGACTTTTCCTTAAAATGATCAGTAGCATCTACTTAAAACTATCAGCAAGCATTTTATATAATGGGGATAAACTGGAACCATTCCCAATAAGATCAGAAGTGAAACAAGGCTGCCCATTATCACCATTACTATTCAATATTGTATTAGAAATGTTAGCTTTGGCAATAAGAGAAGAAAAAGAGATTAAAGGACTTAGAATAGGTCATGAGGAAACCAAATTATCACTCTTTGCAGATGACATGATGGTATACTTAGAGAACCCTAGAGACTCAACTAAAAAACTACTAGAAACAATTCACAACTTTAGCAAAGTTGCAGGATACAAAATAAATCCACATAAATCAGCAGCATTTTTACATATTACCAACAAAGTTCAGCAGCAAGAGATACAAAAGGAAATTCCATTCAAAATAACTCTCAATAGAATAAAATATTTGGGAATCTATCTGCCAAGGGAAAGTCAGAAGCTATATAAACTAAACTACAAAACACTTTCCACACAAATAAAGTCAGATCTAATCAGTTGGAAAAATATCAAGCGCTTGTGGGTAGGCCGCACAAATATAATAAAAATGACAGTACTACCTAAATTAATATATTTATTTAGTATTATATCAACCAAACTCCCAAGAAATTATTTTACAAATCTGGAAAAAAGTAGTAACAAAGTTCATCTGGAAGAACAAAAGATCAAGAATTTCAAGGGAATTAATGAAAAAAAAATGTTGATGAAGGTGGCCTAGCTGTACCAGATCTAAAATTATACTATAAAGTAGCAGTCATCAAAACCATTTGGTACTAGCTAAGAAAATACAGTAGTCAATCAGTGGCATAGGATAGGATCACAGGACAAAAAGGCAATAACTATAGCAATCTAGTGTTTGACAAACCCAAAGATCCCAGCTTTGGGGATAAGAACTCACTATTTGACAAAAATTGCTGGGAAAATTGGAAACTAGTGTGGAAGAAATTAGGGCTTGACCCACACCTAACAACACCTAACAAGATAAGATCTAAATGGATTCATGATTTAAACATAAAGAGTGATATTATAAGCAAATTAGAGGATCATAGGATAGTTTACCTTTCAGATCTGTGGAGAAGGAAGGAATTTGTGTTCAAAGAACTCAAACTCATAACTGAATACCAGATAGATAATTTTGATTATATTAAGGTAAAAAGTTTTTGTACAAACAAAACTTATGCAGACAAGATTAGGAGGGAAGCAATAAATTGGGAAATCATCTTTACATTTAATGGTTCTGATAAAGGCCTCATTTCTAAAATACATAGAGAATTAACTCAAATTTATAAGAATTCAAGCCATTCTCCAATCAATAAATGGTCAAATGATATGAGCAGACAATTTTCAGATGATGAAATTAAAACTATTTCTGGTCATATGAAAAGGTGCTCCAAATCACTATTGATAAGAGAAATGAAAATTAAGACAACTCTGAGATACCATTATACACCTGTCAGATTGGCTAAGATGACAGGAAAAAATAATGACGAATGTTGGAGGGGATGTGGGAAAACTGGGACACTGATGCATTGTTGGTGGAACTGTTAATGGATCCAACCATTCTGGAGAGCAATCTGGAACTATGCTCAAAAAGTTATCAAACTGTGCATACCCTTTGACCCAGCAGCATTTCTATTGGGCTTATATCCCAAAGAGATCTTAAAGGAAGGAAAGGGACCCACCTGTACAAAAATGTTTGTGGCAGCCCTTTTTGTAGTGGCTAGAAACTGGAAACTGAAAGGATGCCCATCAATTGGAGAATGGCTGAATAAATTATGGTATATGAATATTACAGAATATTATTATTCTATAATAAATGACCAGCAGGATGCGGAGAGGCCTGGAGAGACTTGCATGGACTAATGCTGAGTGAAATGAGCAGAACCAGGAGATCATTATACAGGGCAACAGCAAGATTATATGATGATCAATTCTAATGGACATGGCTCTCTTCAACAATAAGATGATTCAAACTAGTTCCAATTGTTTAGTGATAAAGAAAGCTATATATACCCAGACAGAGAGGATATCTCTCTGTGGGATCTGAGTGTAGACCACAACATAGAATTTTCACACTTTCTGTTGATGTTTGCTTACATTTTGTTTTCCTTCTCAGGGTTTTTATTTCTTTCTAGATCCAATTTTTCTTGTGCAGCAAAATAACTGTATAAATATGTATGCATATATTGGATTTGTCATATATTTTAACATAGTTTACATGTATTAGACTACCTGCCATCTAGGGGAAGGGTGGGGGAAGGAGGGAAAAATTTGGAACAGAAAGTTTTGCAAGGATCAATGCTGAAAAATTACCCATGCATATGTTTTGCAAATAAAAAGCTTTAAAAAAAAAAGAAAAAGAAAAAAAATGGAGTTAACCTTACAGTATTCAGGTGGGAAAAGAGATTAGGGGTATAGGAAGAGGGAAATGTACAGAGTTAAACAGGAGTCAGCTGTCCTAGAAATAAAATTCCAGTTTTCCTGACTCCTGGCTATTGGTCTTCAGTTGGATTCTGCCTCTTCCTTGAACCCTACTCCCAAATCTCAGCCATTATAGAACCTTTAGGGTTCTATGCTCCCTGTAGGATTAGTGGCATTTAGCATTTTTTTTCTTTCTTGGTTGTATCTATTAATTCTTGCTCATTCAAGGAGAAATAATTCAAATTAAAAGCCAAATGAAAATAAGATGATAGCAATTATATCCACCCCAATAATGGGGTTTATCTGAGCTTCAAGGCATTACTAGTGCTGTCTACTGCTGTCAGCCTAATCAATAGGTAACATTTCTAGTGACATGAAGATGGAAAGCGTTAGCCTCGTGAGAAGAAGGAGATACAGCGGAACCAAAATGAGATTCCTTTCTGCTATCCGCTGACTGTTTTCTCGATGGAAGTCAACTCCCCCGGAGGAGTCTGCTATCCCTCACAGCCAGGCTTCTGTGAAAGAGCTAGATTAGAATCACAGATAAACCGGCACCACTTCAATCCAGGCAGCTCATCCACAGGTCCCATGGATTGTGCATAATAGAAGAGCTGTATTTATTATTTTTTTTAAGCCAATGCAGTGTTTTTCTTTAAAAATTCAATTTGGAAGCTGTTTAAGACAAGCATCTTGTCTTGTCATGTTTCAACTCAGGAAGCATTCTCAAATTGGTACAAAGTTAATTTGCGGTTAAATCATCATTTTAGACATTTTCTCTGACTTATAAGTGAAAGAAGAACAAAAGGGTGGCAAAATTTCATCACAGCAAGTCGTGACTCAAATAAGCTTTGTTCTCTCTGACACTGGATTTAGAGATAGAATGGGTCTTAGAAGATCATTCAATTCAACTTCCTGTTTTATGGAGCAGAAAATGACACCCAGAAAAGTTAGTGACAAGTCCAAAGTGACACAACTAATAAGTAGCAGAACCAAGATGTAAACCTTTGGACTTCAAAACCAGTGCTCTTTTCACTATGACAGAAACATTAGCTTTTCATGGAGAGTACTGGGAACTTATTCAGTTCCCATTCATGTGCCTGGCACATAATAAGCACTTAACAAATGCCTTTTCATTCATTTAATTTATTCTCACAGGCATTGCAATCATAATTTGCAACACCCCCAACTTAAAAGAACCACCCCTCTAAAAAAATGGGCTCTAGCTTTGGAAACAACAGACCCTCGATTCCTTCTACTGCCTTCCCTTGTTGCTTCCCTCATTTTCTGGGGACCAATTTCAATGATACATTAAATTTCCAATGCAGTGAAAAGCAAGGATCTGTCCACTCTTAGTGTGGCTTGTACTCTGGCCTTCTTCTTCACACAGTCAGTGGCACATTTAGTCACCAAACTCAGTTATATCTACAGATGAAAATGCTACATATGCACTAGAGCTGCAAGAAGAGCTACCCAGTTTGGACAGAAATGCAATTCTAAAGCAAGATTATTTTGCTGTTGCAAACTTAACCTTTAGTGTCCCTGCTACTATAACAGTGCCTTTTAGAAATAACTCTTCCTTCATCTTTATGGGAAATCCTCTCTACAAGACATGTCCTTCTTGGCCCTAACTTTTAAAAACATTCTTCCTAGGCCCAGCCCTGATTATAAAGGAGTGATATTGAAAAAAAATTACTTTAATACATTACTTCATTCAATTCTCAAGACTTTTGTTCATCATTCATGTCCAACTTTTCATGAACCCATCTGAGGTTTTCTTGACATATATACTAAAATGGTTTGCCAGCTTATTTTACAGATGAGGAAATTAAGGCAAACAGATTTAAGTAACCCTCTCAGGTCACACAGCTAGTAAGCATCTGAAATGGGATTTGACCTCAAGAAAATGTGTTTTTTACTTCATGCCTGGCATACTATCTGCTGTAGCACCTAGCTCCCCCAGATCCTCAAGACAGTCCTGTGTAATTATTGTCTCCATTTTACAGATGAGGAAACTGAGGCTCAGAGATGTTAAATGACTTGCTCAGAATCACATCTAGTAAGTGTCTGACTCCAAGTATAGTATGCTTTCCATTACACTATACTACCTGATTTGGTCTAACTGGCTCTCTATTCAACAACCCTATAAAATTGGTAGGGCAGGTTTTATCTCCTTACAGATAAACATACTGAGACTCACAGAGGTTAATTAATTTGCCAATCACACTAGCTAGGACTAGGAATAAGCTCTTCTTACTCCCAGTCCAGAGTTCTACTAATTTATAGTTTCTTCCTAACTGTGTAGGGCTGGTTTGAAAGACTACATCACACGATGAAAAAAGGATCTCAGGTCTGATTTTCATAATTTTTTGCCCCAGTAGGCTATGCCACCCAAGGAGAATACTTTGTCTTAGGCAATAACAATTTTAACTTTAATAACTGTAAAACTTTTTTTTAATTTTATTTATTTATTTATTTTGCTGAGGCAATTGAGATTAAGTGACTTGCCCAGGGTCACACAGCTAGGGAATGTTAAGTGTCTGAGACCAAATTTGAACTCAGGTCTTCTTGACTTCAGGGCTGGTGCTCTATCCACTGCGCCACCTAGCTGCCCCTGTAAACAAACTTTTGAAATTATAATCCCACAAATATAAAGCTAAACTTCTTAGAGATAAGATGGTTCACCTATCCATGCATTTTACAAATGAAGAACTGAGGTCAAAAGCAGGGAAGTAAAATGTCCAACATTGCACAAGTCATAAGTAGCAGATCCCAAATTTCAACCCAGCTCCCTTGGTTCTAGTACCCTATCCACTACATAATTCTATGACTAAAAGATCTGAATTTATTATTATTATTAATTATTGCTGAGGCAATTGGGGTTAAGTGATTTGCCTTGGGTCACACACCTAGGAAGAGTTAAGTGTCTGAGGGCAGATTTGAACTCAGGTCCTCCTAACCTTCAGGGCTGGTACTCTATCTACTATATCAACTAGCTGCTCCTCTGAATTTATTTTTATTTAAAAGACCAGAATTTAGATAGCCTAGAGAGATTTGTCCCCTGCAAATTATCCCTCCTTGGAAAACATCATATTTATTCTAATGTTAAGGTCAGTTTAAAGCATTTAATCTCAGTAACTCCCATTCCTATAGTGTTTTAATCTATTTGGGATCAGTTAGTATACTAGTAGTATACAAATTCTTAGACCCATTTTACAGCATTAAGTGTTAGGGTGGAATTTGAAACTAGCTCTCTTACCTCCAAGACCAGTGGTTTTCCATCATACTACTCTATACCCTCATTGACTGTTTTTTTTTTTTTTTTTTTCCGGGAATTTAACCCCAACTGCTTGATTGCAGTGGTGGGAGGTGGGGAGTCAGAAAATGATAAAAGGGAATTATTGAAATGTTCTCCTTTCTATTTCTCACCCACCAACTGGTTGCATTACAGCAGTGACCTTGGATGTGATCTTGAGATGATAATACATAGCTTTGGGCAGCCCCAATTGATAGAAAATGGAAGGGAAAAAAAAGCAAGCTGGGTTATGCTGTGGTCTCATTGGCAGGATATGATACATTTAGCTCTAGGCTTCACAGCTCCAGTGACCCAAGCTGAGGTTTTACTGTGCCCAAACTCATTTAGACTTTTGAGAAGACTGGTTATCTTCACATCCGGGGGTAACTAGGCAGATTGTGGTGGGTGTAGCAGGCCTCCCTAATTGAAACTGTTGCAGCAAATTATCTATTGATTTCTCCATTACAAATATGTTTTATTTTACCCTCCTGTGATCTTTTATTGGCTGTAACAGTTTTTTGGAAGGCCTTCTAGCTCAGAACAGTGATATAATTTTTAATGCACGACATACTACATTATTCCTTGTCCCCTGGGGAAGCAAACCAATAAATATAGGAGAAAGATCACTTGCCTTTACCAGCTTGTTCAATTATGACACCACCACAATTTTATTAAGCAATATATTCATCCTGTGTAACCTTCATCCCTCTTAATTCTCGGGAGGAGTCTTGAGGAAGGGCTTTCTGGCTCTGGTAACATATGAGTTACAGGTGAGAGACTTGGGACCAAACAGTCATGGCAAAACATGGCATTGAGTTCTGGTATGTTTTATTGGATTGGAAACTTTTAGAACTCTGAATGTTAAGTAGGAAGTTTAGGAATCATTCTTTATCCTCAAAAATTGTGTTCTAATTTTATATATATTGAGGCTCAAAGATGTCACATTTACTGATTTATTCCTAATTTTATCCCATTTTCAGCAGGATCAAGATACTTGACTTAGAACCCAAACAGTCCCTGTGATAGTATACACTTCCCTCTTAATAATTCCTTACATATAAATCCTTACATATCAGATAATGTGGCATAGAGCATTGGACTGAGAATCAGGAGACCCAGGTTCAAGTATTGACTAATACTATGTGATCTATGAGGTAATGAGAAAAGCATGGAACATAGAACCAAGAGATCTGAGATCTGATCCTGGGCAAGTTTATTTACCTTCTTTGGACCTCGGTTTCCTTATCTGAGTTAGACTAAGTAATAATCTCTTAAATCATTTCCAGCTGTTAATCTTGTTACCTACTTCAGTTATCTCTAAACTTTTCTGGTTGAAGCATCCCTTTCAGTTAAAAAAAATTGATGTATCGTCAATGTGTATATATTTATTTGTAAACATGTACATTAATAAAATATACAAAAATGGAAATAAAAATGTTTAAATAAAGGTAAAAATAATATTTATTTTAGAATCAATAGGAAGCCCGTGGGCAATAATATGGTCAGTGTTGTCTTTTACAAAGATTATTTTGCCAGTGGTTTGGAGAAGAGATTGGAAAAGAGAGAATTAAAGAGGAAGACCAATTAGGGAACTATTTCAGTAGTCCAGAAAGATATAATGGTTATGTTTGTATAAGTACAAAACAAAGTATAGATGTGATATGTGGGATGAAAGAGAGTGTGGAGTCAAAGAGAGTGTGGTGTATGGATGGACTAGGTGACCTCAGAGGTCTCTTCCATCTCAAAATCTATGATTGTATGATTATATAAGAGACTTGTGCAATAATGCACAGAAATGGAAATTAGATCTCTTGGTTCCCCATACTTTCCTTTATATGAGGTTATTTCTCCATCCTGGATCTGTAAACTCTATCCTAAAAGCTGAAATTTCAAGGTAAAGTGGAGAGATACTATGGAAGAAGTAAGATCACTGAGATAAGATTCTGGACATGTGAATTCTGATACAGACCCTCCCACTAACCTATCATTTCCCTTTTCTGGCCTCAGTTTTCTCATCTATAAAATGGGGATGGGAGGAGTTTGGACTTGATGATCTCAAAAAATTCTTCCAACGTTGATAGTGTATAATTCTAATTGGCTTTGTGAAATGCCCTACCCTCATTGAGAACCCTTTTACCCTCCTCAATGCCACATCATCAATCCAGTAAAATTGGCCACCTTGCTTTTCTCAAACAAAATAGTCTATCTCCCACCTCCAAGCATTTTCTCTAGCTGTCCCCCTTGCCTGAGGTGTTCTCCATATTTATCTCTGCCTCCTGGCTTCCTTCAAATTCCTCAAGTCAAAATCCTATGTTCTACTGAAAACTTTTCCTGACCTCTCTTAATCCCTGTGCCTTCCAATTGTGGATTTCTAATCTTGTACATAGCTGTTAATATGTAGTTGTTTGCATGTTGTCTTCCCCCATTAGATTGTGAGTTTTTTGAGAGAAGAAACTATCATGTGCCTTTCTTTGTATCCTTAATACTTAGCACAGGCACACAGTAGGTGCTGATTAAATGTTTATGACTGACTAGTACAGGATTTTGTTATTGGACTATTAACCTAATCTTCCATTTAGAGTTACACAATCAACTCTCTAAAGAAATAGGGAAAGAAGTGACTGAATTCTAAGGTTCTGTTTAGGTAGATGTAGACATAGCACATCCTCTTTACTCTTTTGGTACTTATATAATATGTATCTAGAAACAGTCCTCTCGGATCACATTTTCCAGTGTTTTCTTTCCTTTATTTTTTCTGCCAAAGTCTGTTTTTCCCCTACCAATTTAAGTAGCTAGATCCACCTTCCTCTAGCAAGAGAATAGATCTGCTGCTCAGTGATTGTTCTTAAGTCCCTATTATTTGGATGAATCATAAGTACACTGGGCAGGATGTGCATAAATATAATTTCTTTTTAGATGTTTACAAGACTTTGACATATTTGACAGATTGGCAGATGTTGTACAAGATAGAATGGAAGGATGAATACTGAAAGGATAGTTTGGTTCCTGAAGTCCATTAGTCAACTGTTCCAGGAGCCAGTGAGATATTTATATAGGCACCTTTATCATGTGTCTATTATAGAAATCAACAGTAATTCCATGAGTTCCTGAGGAATCAATGAGGTAAAAGTGGTAAGAGAGAAAAAGGTGCTTGTTGGGGAGGAACAAAGAATGCTGAATATAAATCTTTTTATTTATTGGTTATGTGTTAAACATAATTATGAGGAAATCATTTATTTTACACTGGGAATATTTGCACAAGTGTTTAAAGCCAATCCCTTTAGCAGATTCTACTATTTCCAAGCAGCTTTATTTTTTCGATGCAGGTTTTCTGCTTTGAGTCCAAAGCATCTCTAGTTTAAATTCTGCCCTTGCTCTCTCTTCTTGCCCTCCTTCTTCCTCTTTTCAGAACATGCTGGCCCTGAAATCAATCAATAATCCTCATGTTAGAAGCTGTCTTCAAGGGAATTGATAGACTTCTAAATTAATAAATTATAACCAACTGTCCTTCTCAGATTGAGGTGTATTCCTGCATAATTCAGTTCTAGGTGATGTATGGCTAGCCCCTGACCTTAGAATAGGAAAAAAAAGGTGTAGAAAGAGTTAGACATTGTAGTACATTGGGGTCAAACCTACTGAGAGGCCATAGACATATTGGGGAGTGTAGAGAGGGGCAAGCATACTAACCAGGGCTTTCAGTCAAGTGTAGTAACATTATCAGAAGAATATTTTCCCCAGAGGCAAAAATAGTAAATGAAAGAGAAGAAAGAGCCATAGCAAAAAGGACAATCTGACCTCAGGCGTATTGAATAGCCCTTTTCCCAGCATAATTCTGCCTTGTAGAGGTTTCATCAACTAATGATCTGGGTCAGCAGAGAACCATGAGCTGAGGTACAAAGATGTAAGTCACTTAGAGGAGGGAAGAAATAACCTGACATTCACACCAAATATCAGCACCTTAGTGCAAAGCCCACTTACTACAAACTAGTTACTTTGCTAATCAAGTGGCATTGGTGGCCAGCAAACACATTCATCTTGTGGAGAAAGATAGAGAGAAATCTGGAGATCGGGTCAAAGTGCAAAATTCTTTAAGAGCAAAGTAACCTCATATGATTCACTATACTTTTTAAAAAATTTTATTTGGAGTTTCATGTTTGTGTAACTGAGAAGTAAGTTCAATACATGATTTAGGGATTCTGCACACTCATAAATGATGTGAATCAAGCTGCACTAGTTGCAAAGAACCATAATTATAAACTTGTCACTCATAAAGCAACAGAGCTCCATATTCTTCAAGATGGCATATTTTGCTTCAAAATCTTTTAACAGTTCAAGCAGTGTTCAGTGTAAACCATGCTTATATGAAAGCATCCTGAAATTTTAGCCATTGTGTGTTTCTTAAACTTGGTTACAGAGTCTGTAGGCGACACCATAGTGCACAGAGTGCTGGGCTTGGAGTCAGGAAGACTCATTTTCCTGAGTTCAAATCTGTCCTCAGTCATTTAATAACTGTGTGATCCTGGATAAGTCACTTAGCCCTGTTTGCCTCAATTTCCTCACCTGTAAAATTATCTAGAAAAGAAAACAGCAAACTATTCCAGTATCTTTGCCAAGAAAACTCTAAATGGGATCACAGAGATTCAGACTGAACAACCACAACACCAAAACTTAGTTTCTTTTAAGTGCATGTGCCAATAGCTAACCAGAGCACAGGGGAAGCATGAAATGGACATATAAATATGAGAATATTCCACCAAGATATGACAATAAAAACAATGGAAACCAATGAGGTCACTGAGACTATAAGGAGATGTTCCTTCAGGAACACCAACAGTTAAGGAGTATTTACATGCCTTTATAATGGCTCTCCCCCATAATATAATCTCTCATCATTTCCTCTTTTACAATTCCTAATTCCACCTTTTACATGAAAACTTTTTTGATCCCCACAGCTGCTACTCCCTTCTTCTCTCGTACCAAAAAAATCTTATTTTCATTCTAGATCTATCTTTTACATTCTATATGCTTATTTTTTATCCTCTATTAGAATATAAGCTGTTTGAGGGTAGAAAACATTTCTTTTCTTTATGTCCCCAGCACCTAGAACAATGCTGATTAAGTGATTGCTATAAAATGTGGCTTCAGGAAGATGGAACCATTATTAATGTCACACATTCAATAGAGAAAATGCTAACTATATTCTTCAGAGAACATGTGATAAGCAAGAATTTTTGATTGCCACAATGTCCAGATATGACATCACCTATTTCCTGGAAGAATAAAGAACAATTCATCTGTTAATAATCTTGAAGATTCAGAAACATTACACTATTACAGGCATACTCTATATAACATTAATGGGTTGGCAGAATCACTGCTTTTGGTAAGGTAACATCATTAGGGCTACTTAATTCCATGAGAACAATGTTATAAGTGAAAGATAAGGATAAAGTTGTAAATGGGTTATATGAATGGTGTTATAGTAGCCGGTTACTCTTGTTATGATAGATTAATTACATTGTTAGAAAATATTTGTCAAGGCAGTATTATGTGGCATATATGACTGTATTTAGGTCACCTTTCCATTTTGTTGTTCAATCATTTCAGTCATGGCTGATTCTTTATGACCCCATTTAGGGTTCTTGGCAAAGATACAGAAATGATTTCCTTCTTCAGCTCATTTTTCAAATGGAGAAACTGAGGCAAACCGGGTTAAGTGACTTGCCCAGGACCACATGGCTAGTTAAGTATCTGAAGCTGTATTTGAACTCAGATCTTCCTGACTCCATACCTGGCACTCTATCCATTGTGCTACCTAGTTGCCTATAAATGGGAAAGCTTACTGTCTATTATGTTTCTGTAAATAAGTATACATGTCCCAGTGAGTTTGTGAGAAGACGTGATCACTTATTCATAAATGTGGCATAGTTGTGCAATATAAAATGCATATCTTCTTTAAGGGAATATCTATACATATTGTTACGTGGCTTTCCAAAGACCCCTGAAAGAAAAAATTAGTAACTGAAGGTCTACAATAAGGAATAAATTTAAAAGGTAATTAATTCCTTTCTTTTCATAGTTCTATTTCTAAAACTAATTATTTATAAAATAAAAGGTTGTGCTTTAAGGCCATTAGTAACTCAAAGTTATTTGTGTTTCATAAGCATATTTATAGTTTAGCACTCTTAAATCTGATATTTGATAGTCAAACTTAAGGGCTGGCAAATTGGTCCAATGGACAAACTGGCCCACAAGCTGTTTTTGTAACAATCTATGTTTTTTAGTTTTTAAAATATAATACCTCTGGTCTAACTTATCTAATTTTATGTGCCAATACCTTTGATAAAATCCTAATTCATTGTTAGCTTTCAGAATAGAAGTGAACACATAATCACAATTAATTTGCCTATACTTTTCTTTTACTCTGGACATTAACTATCCTTGGCCTTTAGCCAGTCTCTGAGTGTAATCACAGCTTTAAAAAGACACACATAAGGACCAAAGATTTTTAGAACATAAGGGCTATGATATTCCCCTGAGAACATAACAATACTGAAGTGATTAGAACTGGTTGAGTTTTAGTCCTTCATAAAAGAAGTAAGTCTGGAAAAGATTTGTGAAGGTGAGAAGAAGAGGTATAATTTTGCAGAGAGAAATAGACAATGTAATTCTATTGTACTCAGGATATGAAATGGCAAACATGGAAAAAACTTTTTTAAAAAGAAAGTGAACCCCTGAGAGTCTGACCCAGTTACCTGGAGAGCTAAAAATGCTAATAATCTTGTGAGGTATCCTTCTTGCCCATTCTTAACAGAGCCAACTAGCTATTCTTAGGATGCTTCCCCCAGCAAACCTGAGCCAACAATCACATCTCCTTCTTAGGAAATGAAGACCAAAATTAAGTCCTTTAGGTTTTTGTTCTTTTTTTAAGTTGCCAATTCCCAAAGCCTTCTTTTATGCTGTGGCAGGCACTGCAAGTAACTATTCTTGTAAACATGGCAAAGAGACATGAATGATGGTGATAATGATGATGATGATGATAATTATTCATGTTTCTATGGTGCTTAAAGGTGTGAAAAGCATTTTCCTCACAATCCTGTAAGGTAAGGTGTTCATTGTTGACCCATTTTATAGATGGGGAAATGAAGTATCAAAAAAGGGAAGTGGCTTGCATCATACTCATTTCTTCAAGAATTGTTTTAAGGATTAAATGAGGTAATGATTGCCAAAAAATGCTTATAAATGATAAATCACAATAGACAAAGAAGGTATTGTGATTGATTTCTGCTATGTGATACTCTATATGGACATGTAGTTTACATATCATTTCCCTCAAGGCTGGCTTCTTCTTCTGGACAAATCATTTGTTTCCCAAGACCTCTGGAAATTGCAGCTCTTTCTCCATACCTTCAGAATGGTCTAAAAGCCCATCAAATAAGTTAAATATGAGTCAGCAAGCAAATTTAGAAAACAGTCCCTCTCACACTGAAGCTGATCAGACTTGGTGGACAATGGGAACCATTCAAAGAATCACTAAATCCCAGAGTTAGAGAGAAACTTTAGAGGTCATCTAATCAAATCCCATTTTAGATAATCCATGACTGATAATGATATATCCCTCACCAGAAGCCATATAGTAAATGGGTAGCTCACAACTATCAAACAATCAAATCTAATCAAATGAATATTTGCTGAATTAATATCTACAATACATACCAAAACACTGTACTATGTGCTAGGGATACAAAGGCAAAACAAAACCAAAAAAAAATGTTTATCTTCAAGGAGTGTACATTCTATTGTGGGAAATATGAAATATACACCGGTATGGTTTACATGATAATTTCAGGAAAGAGAGAGCACTAACAACTGGGGAGATTAGTAAAACTTCACAGAAGATGGCAAATGAACCTTGAAGAAAGCTAGTGATTATAAAAGGTAGAATGTCAAAGGAATATACAATAGTCTTGAAGAAAGACAAACAAGAAATGGAATTCCAAGTTTGAGGCATAACTGATTAGATTGGAGTTGAAATGTAGAACCCAAGTTTGAAGAGTTTTAAATGTCAGTGAAGGGTTTGTAAATTATTCTAGAGACAAGAGAAAGCCACTGTAGTTTCATGAGCAAAGGAATGACATCCTCAGATCATCACAATAGCATGGTGTAGACAGGGTGCAACTGAATTATACTTAACTATGTTTGACTATAGTAAAAGTAGCACAATAGTAAAGTGCTAATCTTGAAATTAGGAAGACCAGGTTCAATTATTTCCTCTGAAACTTATTTCTTATGCGACTATAATTAGGCATGTCACAACTTCTCAGAGTCTCATTTTCCTTACCGGTAAAATGGGATTATTAATATAGATAATACTTGCCTCATAGGATTATTGTCAGAAGAGAATGAATTAAGAAAGTTCTATGAAAGCTTCAATATCCCATGTAAATGTCAGTTGTTATCACAGAAAGAGTTCGATCATCAGTGCCAAATACTGCAGAAGGTCAAGAAGGCTGAAAACTGAGGAAAGACCATCAGATTTTGCAATGAAAAGATCATTGGTAAGAAACAACCAGCAGGATGATTTCAGAGAAGCTTGGAGAGACTTGCATGAATTAATGCTGAGAGAAATGAGCAGAACCAGGAATGGCAACAACAAGACATGGTTCTCTTCAACAATGAAATGTTTCAAACCAGTTCCAGTTGTTCAGTGAAGAAAGCCATATACACCCAGAGAGAGGGATATAAAATGTGGACCACAACATAACATTTTCATGCTCTCTATTGATGTTTGCTTGCATTGTGTCTCCTTTCTCAGATTTTTTTTCTTGTAGATACGATTTTTCTTGCACAACAACAATAAGTGTGGAAATATGTATACATACATTCCATTTGTCAAGTATTTTAACATAATTAACATGTAGTGGATATCCTGCCATCTAGGGGAGAGATGGGGACTAGGGGGGAAAAATTTGTAACAGAAAGCTTTGTAAGGGTTAATATTGAAGAATTACCCATACATATGTTTTGCAATTAAAAAACTTTAATAAAAAAAGAAAAGATCATTGGTAATCTTAAAGCGAACATTTTAATTGATTGATGAAATAAGAAGCTAGATTTCCAAGGCTTGAGAAATGAGTAGGCAGAGAGAAAATATGGGTAACTAGGCCAGATGGCTTTTTCTCAGTATTTGACTGTGAAAGGCAAAAGGGAGAGAAGGCAGGACCTTGAAAGGATCATGGCATCAAGTAAAAAGTATGGGAGAGACCTCTGTGTGTTTGTAAGTAGCAAAAATGTAGTCAATAGGTGGAAAGAGCCTGAAGACGATTAAAGAAGGAAATGGTTAAAGAGGGCCAAATCTTAAAGAAGATAGAGAGGATGGCATCAAGAGCATAAGCAGAATGGTTCACTTTGGCAAGGAAACTCTTCATCAGAAACTGGAGTAAAGGAAGAGAGAACTGGTGATGATGTTAGGGGGTTTAAAGATGCAGAGTAAGAAAGTAAAGGGAGCTATATTTTCTCAGTAAAATAGAGAAACAGAATCCTCTGCTGAAGAGGAGAGACAAGAAGGTTTGGTATAGTGTAGTGTAGTATAGTATAGTATAGTATAGTATAGTATAGTATA
>JAJPUD010000227.1:689074-734500 GCA_023553655.1 Myrmecobius fasciatus | reverse complement strand
GTATAGTATAGTATAGTATAGTATAGTATAGTATAGTATAGTATAGTATAGTATAGTATAGTATAGTATAGTATAGTATAGTATAGTATAGTATAAAGAGCCAATTGGAGAAGAATAAAAAGATTGCTGTATGTGGTAAGAGCCAGGTGAAATAATGTAATACTCAGTTGTAGTATTCCCATATAGCAAAGAGGTATAACTTTCACCATGGGAATTCAGCATCATCCAAGTAAGAGTAGAGATGGTAATTAATAGGAGTAACTCAGAATTGGAGTTTTACAAGGCATGATTAACAATAGGAGAAGAGGACAAGGGATTTCAGGGTAGACAGGGTGCAACTGAATTATACTTAATTATGTTTGACTATAGGATTAAGATTGAAAAAGAAGGAAAATGGAGCCAAAACAAGAACCAGGAAAGCCAAGGAAAGTAAATACTTGGAGAGAATAGTGAGAAAGATTTAGGAAGACTTAGGCAAAAGGAGAGATATGGAGGAGGGTATATAAAGGACAGAACTGTGGTCAAGCATAGGAATTACAGAATTGTCAATCCTGGAAGTAGAACATAGTATAATAGTGAGGTCAAAAGTTGATTTTCCCTATGTATCAACTTTTTAACTATAAACCAAGTACTGTTTAACTCTTGAGAAAGGTGGGAGAATAAACTAGGGCCCAATAGAAAATTACTACTATGACATAAACTTAGGTGATATAGAAAGAAGAAGAGTCATAAAGAGGAGAGGTTATTAAGTAATGGCAACAGAAAAAGATCTGGAATTAGCAGTGAAGAGCAAGGAAAAGAAAATGTCTCTTCTTCCTCCTAACCCAGTGTGTCATGATGAAGAGGGGAAGATGGAACAAAGTGCATTTCAGAACTTCAGAGATCTTGGGATATGGTGTATTCTAGGGGTAGCAAGTTTCCAATGGATGTAAGAAGACAAAAATGTGAAAATAATATTCTCTAAGGCAGCCCAGTTCACTTTTAGACAATAGTTTGCATCAGTGGGTGATACTACCTCCTTTTTCCTTCCTCCCTCCAACCTCTAGTGAATTATTGCAGCTCTATATCAGTCCTCAGTATGGAACTTGGGGAGTTTTCACAGTTTCTACACCTCAAGAATGATGCTGCCTTCCCATGATCATGAATCCTCTTACTGTTCTTGTTTTCCTTGTTCTAGGCTGTTGATTATGAGATGAACAGAGCTTTCATGCTGACTGTGATGGTATCCAATCAAGCACCCTTGGCCAGTGGAATCCAGATGTCCTTCCAGTCTACAGCAGGAGTGACCATCTCAGTTATGGACATTAATGAGGCCCCATATTTCCCTTCCAATCACAAGCTGATACGCCTAGAGGAGGGTGTTCCCATGGGGACAGTGCTGACCACATTTTCTGCTGTGGATCCTGACAGGTTCATGCAGCAGGCAGTAAGGTGGGTCTCTGGAGGAAAGAAAAATCTTTAACCCAAAGGGGATGGCTCAGTTTAACCCAGCTAAGCTAGTCCTTGAGAAATACCTTGAGAAAGGCTGTCCTGCACCAAAACTCACACCTCATGCATTGTAAAACTCAAAACCAAACTTGCCTCCACAGCTTCCTTCTCCTCTGTTGAAAAGCCATAGAGAAGGGTCTCAAGTGGCTAACACAGAGTTCTGTATTCACCAAACTCATACTGCTCCAGGTCAAAAAGAGGAAGAGTACCTTAAGGGAAAGGTTACTGGTTATTTCCTGGCTGGAGGAAGCAGTCCAGCCATGGAACCCTGGGCAACCTTCCCTGGAATCTGAGGGACTGATATGCTAACTTAGAGGAGACACCTTCAGAGTGAATATGCCCAACTTTATTGTTACTTCCATCTGCAGCTGTGTAAAGACATACAATTCAAGCCAGAAAGAAAGAGTCAAACTTGAAATAGCCAAATGTGTTCTAGTATCAGTTAGAATATTGTGTAACTCAGAACACATCACTTAGGGACCTTGGTTTCCTTAGGAGATTGGATTAGTTGACCTAATCAGATTAGATCATCTAATTAGATGTTTAGACCTTCATTCCCACTCTAAAATTCTACAATTAAGGAAAAATGATGCTCTCCTTTTCTCATTCCAAAGATGAGGTATAGCCTTGATTTGATTTAAAAGACTGTGCAGTAATAGGTGGTTAAATTTTGCAGAATCATAAGGTTTAAAAGGACAGAAACATTGTGGTCAGATAAGGGCTGCTCAGTGATGGATGAATTTTTCAGCCATCCCTAGCTTGTGGAATGAGCAAAGTTGACAAAATAGAAAACAACTAATATTTTCATTCACTGATTGTGGTGGGAAAACTTCTTGTCCTTTTCACACTTGAATTTCCTCCCATCTCATCTGAAGGTGCTGGTATCAATTTCAATTGCTAGAATCTTCAGAAAAGTTCCTCCTTGAGTTTCAAAAGCCTTTCTTCTTGTTTAGTCAGATACTTCTTTGGATCTGCAATCTCATCAATTTAGGTGTTTTCAAGTACATATGGCAACCCATTCTTGCCTTTGCATTTTATATTGTTTTTATGTATGTCCTTCCAAAATCCTCCATGGCTGTCCTATTTAACCAGCATTGCTTGATGATTTTCCTAATTCTTTTAATATTTGTTAATACCAGTACAGAGCTCAAATTACTCATGTTACCTCTCATTCTTGCTATATGACCAGCCTACTTCCTTTTCTTGTCATATACATCCTCAGGAATGTCTTTTACAGCATTTCATATGCTCAAGTTATTGTTGATAATCTTTTTTTGGCCTAGATAAATCCACCATACAAATTTCTGTTATCTTTTGGGTCTTCTTAGATAATGTTTTCCCATTAATCAAAGCCATAGAGCATGGGTATCAGTGCTGCTTTTGCAGCAGCATGAGCATTGAGATCACAATTTCTCAAATGACATTTGGCCTGATGTCTTGTTTCATTTTAGGCCCAGCTCATTGTCCCCCTGAAACTTGACTGACTTAATGGTTGCCTATTTCCCTCCTTTCTCAAGATCTCCTGTACTTAACTCAAGTCTTCTTCCCTTACACTTCAACGAAGTGTTTAAGTATAAATATGACATCTTCCCCTTTACCCTAGGCATCCTTAGGAGTAATCAAACTCTTGATCTTATCATCAGCTATGATCTATCTCTAATATTGAATTTCTAGGTGCCTTTCTCTGATTTTAATTTCACATCCTATGTCTACTTCTTACCTATTCTTCATCCTTATTTTGGTCTCATCACTCTACCTCTCTCTGCAATCCCAGCCCATCATGCCCATTCTGATTTCACTTTCCTCCCCTTTTTTAGTCTTAACACTGTGGCTAATCAATTTAATCATATGTTGTCCCTTTCCCTGGGAATCTCTTGTCCCCCTCTCCTGTCATCACACATGTCATGCCAAATCCCAGCCCTGGGTTTTCTGCTACCATCTCCCTTTTTTGTTCCTATACATGTGTTGCAGAACACAAATAAAGAAAGGTTCATTGCAAATGTATGTTATCCAAATTTTGCTAGGTCCTTGCTGCTGCTGCAATCCTCTCATTTATTCTTATTCATCCCTGATTCTCTGTCTATGTCTCTGTCTCAGTGTGTGTGTGTGTGTATCTATATATATATATATGCATATATATATATATCTGTCTCTATTTCTCTGTTTCTCTCTGTCTCTGTGTGTATTTCTCTATATCTCTGTGTCTGTCTCTCTGTCTCTGCATCTGTCTCTCTGTCTCTGTGTCTGTCTCTCTGTCTCTGCATCTGTCTCTCTGTCTCTCTTTCTATATCTCTGTTTTTGTCTCTCTCTCTCCCCTCTACTCTTTCATCTCTACTTCTATCCCTTCTTCCCTCACCTATTCTAAATCTTCCCTTCTCTCTTCAAATCTCCATCACTTCTCTACTCTTGTTCTCAGCAGCTCTCTGCTTTACTAAGAAAAATCAAGACCACATGACATGAGTACAATTTTCTTCATGGTTCAACACCATGGTTCTGTACTACAATCTCTTTATTTGACTAAAAGATCAAACCACATATACACAGTTACACTAGTGTTTGAGTCAGGATTTGAACTCAAGCCTTCCTGGCTCCAAAGAAGTTTATGCACTAGACTCAGCTTTCACCTTTGTCTAAGAACCAGTCCAACTAAATATGGTGAGGCTTATCAGCATGTTGACCAAAGAGAGAAGTGGTTTTTGGCCCCAAACTTTCAAGACCATTTACTTACAAAATCACAAAGGTTTTTTACCTGCATAAGTAGAGAGAATAACCCCATGAATAAAATCCTTAAATCCTTGACATAGCTGAGCAAGTGGGCAGTGAGTCTATCTCCCTATTTTTTCTAGTGGAGAAAGGCCCTAGTCATGAGATTTAGAATAAGTGAAAAAAATTCTGAAGCCATAGCAAGAGTTTTGAAAGCCTGCAAAGTGCTTTAATCCACTACCTTTTCCTTTCCCACCTCCTCAGACTTTCCTTATTGCATCTGAGCCAAGGGATCTGCTTAAGATCCCTTGTAAAAGAACAACCCAGAGAAGCACTGCCTTGCTGCCTCCACTGAATGGCCAACTCAGCCATTCAAGGAGGCTCAGCAGGATTGGAGAAGCCTCAGGCTTGTACAGTCTAGACATCAAATCTGAAAGTGCATCCCCTAACAACCTTCAGCCAGGGGCTGTTCAACTATTCCAGCCGAAGTTCCCAGACCACACATTTTATGGCAAAATTGTTGTTTTGCCAGTGGATCAAGTGGCACATTTTGAAAACAAAGGCATAAAGTTGTTTACCTGGGGTTTATCTCAGAGAACAGTACTTTGCCATGGCAGACTGAGGCTATTAAGTTCAGCTGAGCTTTTCCCCAGCATAAGCTTTCTGAAATGCAAAATGAGATTTTGTTCCCCTTGTGGCTGACACAGCAAAAAGATGAGAGAGGAACTAGTCAAAGAAGCCTGCAAGGAGAGGCAGATTTAAGAGCCTCGAGAACTGGATGCAATCCTGAGTGTGTAAATGGGGTCCCTGCTTTACAAAATAGGTGTGTTCTGAAGAGATTTTTCTATATTAAATCCTTATAAGCAAGCTGTTCCTTGTTTTAAAAGTGCTGCAGGCACTTAGAATCTGGAAGGCTTGGTTCAAATATCCCTTGTCCAATATGTACTAGCTAGATGAGTCATTTAATCTCTGTGCCCGACAGTGATTTCTAAGGTCACTTAAAATTCTCAGTCTATGGACTTTGATCTATTTCCTCAATTCAATAAGTACTTGTTAAGGGAGGCACTGTGGAGACAGAGATGTGAAAAACAATTTCTGTCCTCAAGGAACTTGAACTTCTGCTATGAGGGATATAAGGAGAATACATCCAGAGGGACTTCCCATAAGAGGTAAACTGAGTCTTGAAAGAAACTAGAAACTCTAAGAAGTAGAAATGGCAAGCTGGAAATGAGGGATAGACTATACAGAGAGGTAGATGATAGAATACCATGCCTGGGGAATGGCAAGTTGACTATTTGACTGAAATAATGAGTACATTAAGGGGAGATGGTGAGTAAAAAGTGTGGAATTTATCAAGTATTCTAAAGTGAATGATTTTGTAAAATGATAATTGCCCACTAGGTCATCTGATGGTAAATAGAAGATGCAAAAGACATATTTGTTGTATTTAAAGACACAGAAAAACTTTTCAAGGAGAAAGACATCAGAAAACTTTTCAAAGCAACATTCCCACAACTCCAGATGAGCCCATTAACTTAATACTAAAGGAGGATCAAGGACAGAATCAAGATCAAGGAGGGGTGGGGAGGAAATAATCAAGATTCAGCTTTGCTCAAACCTTCTTTAAGCCTCAATTCCCTTATTTGTAAAATGTAGGGTTTGGAGGAGATACCCCACTCAGTTCTAAATTTTATGATTTTATGATTATAAATAGAGAGAAAAGCTGGGTTTCTCCCAGTAAATAGAGAGTCATTTGCCAGGAGGCCTATAGGGTAATTTACAGGGAGAAAAATGAGGGGTCTGCAATGTCAAACAGTTCCACCAAGCATCCTGGAATGCTAGTAACGTTATCCCAAGTGAATATCAAGTATGAGCTGCCTTTGGATCTTGGCTATTTCAAGTGACAATTCTCATTGATGACATCTTTCCCCTAATAAGATCAGCAGTACTTAAAGAAAGGGAAAAAAAAAGTCCTTTATTTCAAATTCTATCAAGGGCCCTTCAACAGAGAAGTTTGCCTCTATTTATTCCTTTTCTCCATAGATACTCCAAGCTGTCCGATCCAGCAAACTGGCTGAACATTAATGCCACGAATGGTCAGATCACCACGGCGGCTGTCCTTGATCGAGAGTCTGTCTACATTAAGAATAATGTCTATGAGGCCACGTTCCTGGCGGCTGACAATGGTGTGGCCCAGATCTGCATTGTTCATGCTTCAGTGAGACCCTAATGTGATGCATTAGCAGGAATGATGCCCTGACAGAGTTGTCAGGATAACTTATCCTTTCCCCAGGTTTTACGGTCAAAAGAAAGGGGGGAAATGTGAAAGTGGGACAGGAAATTGGTGGAGTAAATTAAATGTGCACAGGATTCAGAATGTGTTATTAAAGGGAAGCCGAGGCAAATAGAGGATTGATTTGGGAGGTTTGCTCAGTGGAGCCTGTGCTTTGCTTCTGACAGCTTTAGAAGAAAGTAGAGAAGCTAAAAAAGGGAGATAAAAAAGGGAGCCTTTGTGGAGGGCCATGGTCACAGGAGGGTCTGCCCTGCCTTTTTGTTCATTTAGTCAGTCATGAAGCATTTAGCAAGTGACTGCTATGTGCTGGACCCTGAGCACAGTGCTGGAGATTCAAAGAAAGGTAAAGGATGGTCCCTGTACTCAAAGAGCTCACAATCTAACATTCAGAGAACTATATACAAACAAGCTCTATATCACTGGATCAACTGGATCAATTGGAGATAATCAATAAAGGAAAGACACAAGAATTAACAAGAATCCTAGGATTCAGGAAAGGCTTCTTGGAGAAGGTAGGATTTAGAAAGACCAAGATCTCTCACTGCATCCCACCCCATCACTAGTTATTTTGACTTTTGTCTTGCTACTAGACGCTGGAGGAGAGAGTAAGTTGAACACTGTGTAGCTCTACCTCACTTAACTCCAATATACTCGAAAGTCAAGATATCCCCCTTGTGATGTCATTGGTCCTCTTCCAGAATGAAGGATGAACAACAACAAAAAAGGATTTTAGTTGGGAGTTGAAAAGCAAGGAAAGTGAGGAAGTAGAGAAAAGGAGGGAGGGAATTCCAGGTTTGGGAGGTGGTCAGAGGAAAATGCCCAGAGTCAGGATTAAATGATCCATCTTATGCAGGGAATACCAAGGAGGGCAGTTATTAGGTCACAGAGTATATGTAGAGTAAGTAAAGGGTAAGGAAACTGGAAAGGTTGGAGAGCCATTTGTTCAAGAAACATGTATTCTCATGTATAAGATGCTATGCTAGAAAACAGGAAGAATATAAGAAAAGTATTACAGAAAACTTGGGTTTAGCCAAATACAACCACTGATTAGCTGTGTGACTTTAGACACTTTCCCTTTCTGGGCCTTCAGTGTCTTCCTCTTCTAAATAAATGGCCTAAAAGAGAGGATTTCTAAAAATTTCTTGTATTCTATCACCACTGGGAGCAAGAAGTGAATGTTGCAGACAATTTACTGCTACCACATGAGGATTAGAATAATGCAAAATCACAATAGGCTTCTGCAAGAGGTAGTGAGTTTCCTGTCACTAGAAGTGCTCCCTCCAAGGCTAACTGACCATTTGTCAGGAAATATTTTAGCAGAGATTTTAGCTCAGACTAAACAGAGTAGCCTCTGATGGTTCTTTTTCAAAATGTCTAATGGATCTTTGCCCTAATCCTGTTCTTCCTGGAAGAAGGTTCTACAGGTGGGAGCCCTAGAAAAAAAAGGGCAAGAAACAAACTCATAGTTTTTATTTTTTGGAAAAATGTACATGTGTGAAAGTAAAACCCCAGGCTAATGTTACCTCTAGTCTCCTCCTCAGTCCTAGCCTTTAAAATCCCACAGGAGGCCACAGTGATGGCTCTATTTCCTGAATGCTTTGTGGGTCAAAGGCAGTGCCCCATATTTGTATGGCAAAGACAAAGGGCCTGGTAACCTTCACTCTAGTCCCTTTGCAGATCCCAGAATTGAAATTGCATGAAGATTTCTGAAAAATGAATCGTCACTATAATAGTGCAGCCATAAAAATGCACATGAAAAAACATCTCATTTAAAATTCCTTCCTGAGTGCTCAGGGTAATGGCTAAAGTTTTATCTAGGTTAATAGAATCCCTTTGCATGTCTCCCTGCTTATGTGCTGTGTCATCATCTACTTATCAAAGCAGCTTTTCAAAGGCAAGAACAAGGCTGCGTTTCCTTAAATTTGTTTTGATGTGTTTTGTGAAAGATTAAAGAGACATCCCCTCGGATGTATTTTTTACACATGGCCTGCTTCAACAAGAACAGGCAGCTGTTAATGCAAGGTCAGGTGCTTCCATCTGAAGCCAAGACCAGGATTAGAATATTGCTGCTCTTCCCTCTTTTGTGCTCACCTTTGGTAGTATGGGAGCTATGCTTACTTCCCATCCCATCAAGTGGGCAACTGAGTCCTCAGGAATCAGTCTGGTAGATGCCTTGGAGTTTTGTAGAAGAATTGGGCTCTATAGTGAATAAAAAGTCATTTGAGCTGGTCTCATAAACCCTGAGTTCCTATTTCCCCATTTATAAGATAGGATGGGGAAGCAATAAAAATACTCGCCCTCAAGGGCATAGACACAGCCTAGATGTCCTAGGTTTTCTGGCTTTGGTGGGTTTCTCTAAGGTCTGAATGATCCCTCCATTCACTTAGGAAGGGAGCAAGCCAATAAAGGATTTCTCTTCTCTGTCTAGTTGACAGCTACCTGTAACATATCTGCCTTGGGATTAAAAGTGTCATATGTGACTTCCTTATCTCCTAGGATTGAGCTAAGGAGACATATTCAGGGTTATGATCTTGGACAATGCTTTCATGTATAATTAGCAGGCGGCCTGAGGGAGATCTTTGACTAGGTCTATTGGGTCACTTCTTGAGGTAGTAGCAGGACCAAGAATAGATTCCTCAGATCAGGATCTCTAATCTATATCAAGCTAACAGAGAAAAAAGGCATTAGACTAGGTAGCATTCACAAGCATTCTTCTACTAATAATATGTGTGACTCTATAAATTATTTGACCTCTGTAAATGTCAGTATGCTCATATATCTATCCAAAGGAGCCAATAATGCCTGTTCTACCTTCCTAAGTTCTACCAAGGAAAAAAAGAATATTAGATTGGGTGTCATGAGACCTGGGTTCTAGTCTTGGTTTTTTCATCAAGAACTAGTAGAAAGGGTGGACTAATAGAACCAGAATTCAAACTTCAAATTCATTATTGCCACCACGCTCCTTATTTGTGAGCATAATGAAATCAGGAAGAGGGAGAGACTTCAGAAGGAAAAAAGAAAAGGAAGAAGAGAAGGAAAAGGGAGAACAACAACAGCTTGTAGAGTACTTTAGATTTGCAAAGCACTTGTTATTTAATTTTCATAACACCTTGGGAGGTAGATGCTATTATTATCCCCATTTTTACAGAAGAAGAAACTGAGGCAAAATGACTTGCCTAAGGTATAAGATAGGATTTGAATTCAGATCTTCCTGACTTCAAGACTAACATATATTTACTATATAACCCAGATGCCCTGAAAATAATGTGGATCCTACATAAAAACTAGAAATCAGTGCAATATTTTACTCGTGATATGACAGCCCAAGAACTAGTCTACAAAGAAGGCCCTTATCAAGCCTTGGAGTATTTGGTGGTGGGATGAAGGAGTGATAGGGAGGGAATTTCTGCCAAAAGATTGGGTGATGAGTCAGAGTACCTGATCTGACTCTCCCTGACAGGATGCCCATGCCAAAATTCAGGATAGGAAAAACCCCAGGCAATTGAGGGAGACCAAAGTAGGATTCGTGAAGAAGGGAGCTTTGAAGCTCAGACAGGGATTCATCTGGATGCCCAAGAAGCACCAATTACAAGAAAGAAAGGATAGAAAAATAAATAGAGAAGTAGCCCATTATGTAGTTATTGTGGATATGATGATGACAACAGTGAAGATGAACACTAAAAGCAAGTTACAGAACTATCAATAGCAGTCCCAGAAAACAAATGATGAAACATACCTCTGTCCTTTCAGAAGAAAATTGAAGGATTATAAAGTCAAATTGTTATGTCCATCATCAGGTTCAGACACTATATTGGGGTTTTCCATTTAACTATATTTCTTTATTATAAAAGAGAGCTTAATTCTAAGTGAGGAAAGTTGTGTGTCCAGAAATGCTTGTGATATAAAAACAAAAGACATCAATAAAACTGTGAATGATTATTAATGATCAATTGTAGCTAGGTGGTACAGTGGATAGAATATGAAACCTTGAATCAGAAAGACCTAATCAGGAAGACATTTACCATCTGTGTGACCCTGAGTAACTAATTAGCCCAATCTCTCTCAGCCTCAGTTTCTTCATCTGTAAATAGCACCTACATCACAGAGTTGGGTCCAAATTATATAACACATTTAAGGCACATATGCAAGCTTTGAAGCATTATATAAATATTAGTTGTTATTAATACAATAGATATCAAAAATAGAAGGGAAAGGGGAGGCAAGGAAGAAAAAGGGAAAGGGGATGTGAGGAAGAAAGAGGGAAAGGAAGGGAGAGAGGGGTTGAGAGAAAGGAAAAGAGGAAAAAGAGAAGGAGAAGATGAAGGAGGAAGAGGAGAAGAAGAAGAAAGAAGAAGAAAGGAGGAGGAGGAAGAGGAGAAAAAGAAGGAGGAGAAGGAGGAAGAGGAGAATGAGGAGGAGAACAAGCAGGACAAGGAGGAGGAGGAGGATAAGAGGAGAAGGAGGAGGACAAGAGGAGAAGGAGGACAAGAGGAGAAGGAGGAGGAAGGGAGGAAGAGGAGGAGGAAAAGGCATGCTAGAGAGAAAGAGAGAGAGACAGAGAGATGTTATTAAATGCTTACTATGTACCAGAAATAAGCACTGGGATTTAATTATAAGTAAGCAACACAGTCCTTCCCCTCAAGTAACTTACATTCTAGTAGGGGAAGACAACACATAAAGGGAAACTAGAAAACAGAGTGGGGGAGAGATACACCCACAATAACTATAGTCTGGGGCTGCCTAGGAAGTGTCATGGAAGCCTGAGACTCGGCAAGATAAGGTAAACTGACCAAGAGTCCAAATTACCAGCGAAGATAACATGAGGTGACCATCCCAAGAAAAGTCTAAAGTTTATTGTTAACCCATATATCATCAGTGTTTCAATAGAAGAGGAAAGTAATAGTCAAGAAAACACAGCTTGTACCCTGGTATTTCTAAATCCATTTAATAAATCAGATTTTAAAGGAATTCTGCCAAATCAAGTGGGAAAGATTTAGTGGCTGAAATAGTAACGAAACTCTGTCCCATTTACTGTTTGGGTATTCTCATCATCAATATGACAGTCATGGTCAAGTACAAAGTAGCATGTTGCAGAAGACTAAGCACTAGAATCAGTCAGAAGACTTGGGTTTCTGTGTGTGAGCCTCATTTTCCTCTTATGTAATATAAGAATAAATAGTACATATAATGTCTACTTCACAAGATTATTGTGAGCAAAAAATGAAAAAATGGACTTAGAAGCATCTTGTAAATTGCATAGTTTTATGCAATTGAAATATTATTGTGTTATTATCATTGTTACTGTAAGACCAGATGCTAGGTGCATACTATCATATTCTAGGTGTTTTTGTCTATGTCAGTTTCTAGGAGGGTTGTATGTGACTGTGCATTTATGAATATGGTGGTTGTGGACTGGACAGTTCTGGATGCGATCTTGCTGTCTGATCCTTCTCTCCTCCCACAGGGATCCCCCCAGCCAGTGGCACAGGGACCTTGCAGATCTATCTTATAGATATCAATGACAATGCCCCAGAGCTGCTGCCTAAGGAGGCCCAGGTGTGTGAGAAGCCAAATCTGAATGTCATCAATATCACAGCTGCAGATGCTGACATCGATCCCAACATTGGCCCCTACGTCTTCGAGCTGCCCTTCATGCCATCAGCCGTGAGGAAGAACTGGACCATCACCCGGTTAAATGGTAAGGGTCTGGCAGCTGACCTGAGACTACAGACTATCACTATAACTTCCCCCTGTCTTCCTCTACCTTCTTCCTGTCCCCCACCTCAGTCGCAGTCCAAGAACTCACCAGGAAAAAATTCATATCAGATCTGCTGCAAAAACCCTTAGTGTCCTGGCACTAAGCTTGGCTAATGCAGCTCATAATTATGAATGGTTATCAGGACCAGGCTGGATATTAATCATCCACAATGACTGAGAGGAGAAGGCAATTATCTGTCTTCCTGATGTCCCAGAGCAATTGGCCCAAGCTATGGTCAGGATCAATGGCTATGCCTTGGGCTATAATCACCCAAAGGTGGCCTCTTAATAGTGGGCAGAGGGAAATGGGAAGATGCCCTGTCACAGATGGCTGTACAGCTTCCACACAGATGCCAGACATCCATTCCTGCACATGGGTGAAGGCAGAGTCTGGGATGATTCAGTCCAAGATAAAGTTAGCAGATGGAACTATTATGTTGCTTTTGGATCTGCATTCCCCTCTCCAATCCCCTCTTTCCCCAGATTCCAGGCAGAAGATGCTTTCTTGACACTGTCTCTCATCCTTCAGTAAAAAGTATGTGACTACATTGCTAAATCACTTAAATTCCTTGAGGGCAGCAGCCATTTCATTTTTGACTTTACATCCCCTAATCAGTCATTTATTAAGCACCTACTATGTGCCAGGTACTGTCCGAAGCTTGGAGATACAAAAAAGGCAAAAGAAAGGCTCTGCCTTTAAAGAGCTCACAGTCTAATGGATTAGTTTCTGGCATCTCAGCCATTCCATCAGCAAGCATCTATTAAGCACCTACTATGTGCCAGGGATTGTGCAGGATTTATATGCTAAGCATATTATACATACTCAATGAATATTTATTAAATTGAGACTATGGCAGAAGTGAACAATTTTCATCTAAATTGTCACTGAGTCATAGAATTAAAAGCTAGGAGACTGTTCAGAGATAACCTGATACAAACTCATTTTATAAATAATAAAATTGACTGAGTCCCAAAGGAGTTAAATATCTTGGGTTGGGATTTGAACCCAGGTATTTTGCCTCAAATCCAGTGTTATTTCCATTGTGCTGCTTCTTCACTCCATTGTGGTAGTGTTAGTGGTGTTGTCATTGCTGAGTTATATCTAACTCTTCATGACGGGCTTTTGACAAAGATACTGGAGTAATTTGCCATTTCTTTCAACTCATTTTACAGATGAAGAAATAGAGATAAAGAGAGCTAACTAACTTTCCCAGAGTCATATAACTAGTAAGGGTCTCAAGCCAGATTTGAACTCAGACCTCAGACCCACTACTCTATTCACTGTACCACCTACCTGGCTCTTCATTCACTAAGATTGCTTAATTAATAGCCAAACTAAAGGCATCTTTCTTAAAGAAAGTCCAAACATGGATGAAAAATGCCATCCTGCTAAGGAGATGAAAGCCACTTAATAGAGTCAAAATAAAACTTATCAGCCCCCAGGGAGAAGTACAGAATTATCTTGCAAGGCCCTGTGATGTGGTTTCATGGAAAGCCAAAGGAATAGCCACCCTCTTCAGCCAGAGCCTAAAGGATTCATATTAGTACAGTGGGAAAAGCTGCCGTAAGCTAAGCCACAAGACCTATATTCTAGCTTTTCTTCTGCTAGGATTTAGCTATGTGTTTTTGAACAAGTCACTAGCTTCGCTTTTCTCATCTCTCAAGTAGGAGATCATAACAGCTGCCTTATCTTTTGGCCAAATAAGATAACAGATAGAGAAAAAAATTTTCAAAATGGCAAAAGCATTGGAGAATCCTTAAAATTTTGTTACTTTTATTTTATGTAAGCATTATTTCCTTTCCTCTCTAGCCTCTCAGGCTCCCAGAGAGAACATCTCAAGGCCTGACCAATGGGCATGAGCCTAGTGCCTTCCCAATAGATACATGCTTGTCAGTGGTGGAAATTCATGAAACTCCTGGAAATATCCTCAGGAAAAGTCTGAGTAGAAACTCTTAAGTCTCTTCAAGTAAGTTGGAGACAGTGAAAAGAGCATAAAGTTTGGAACGAAGAAGGACCTGGTTTGTCTACTAAATGTGTGTATGACAAGTCAGTGGACCTCTCCTGAACCTTAATTTCCTCATTTTTTTTTTCCTGAGGCAATTGGGGTTAAGTGACTTGCCTAGGGTCACACAGCTAGGACATGTTAGGTGACTGAAGCCATATTTGAACTCAGACCCTCCTGACTTCAGGGCTGGTGCTCTATCCACTGCACCACCTAGCTGCCCCAATTTCATCATTTTTAAATAGAAAGAATGCCTGCAATATTTACCTGATAGGACTTCATCCTAAATAAGATAATCAATAAACATGTACTAAGAACTAATGCTAAGTGAAATAAGTAAAACCAAGAGAACATTGTACACAGCAACAATAAGATTAAGTGATGATCCACTATGATGGACTTGGCTCTTTTCAAAAATGAGGTAATTCAAGCCAGTTACAATAGACACGATGGAGAGAGCCATCCTCATCCAGAGAGAGGATTATGGGGACTGAATATAGATCACAACGTAGTATTTTCATCTTCTTCTTATTGTAGTTCTTGTTTGCTTGCTTGTTTTTTTTATTTCTTTCTCATCTTTTTCCTTTTTGATCTGATTTTTCTTGTACAGCATGATAAATGTGGAAATATGTTTAGAAGAAAAACAAATAAATATGTACTAAGCATTTACTGTGTATCAGACACTGTGCTAAGTAAGTAAAATGCTACAGAAAAATTAGAGAAGTCTGTATACATTGTACATATCTGCTTGTATATGTGTGGTATCCCTTTAGGAGAATAGACTTTCCTTGAGGATAGAGCTTGCTTTGTTCTTCATTAGAATCTCTAGTACCTAACAAGGTACCTGTCCACTGACATCATCCTCTACTTCCCTCCCTTTTAACTCACTTTTTCTTCCTCCTTCTTCTCATCCTTACTTTTCCCTTTCCTCCATCTCTGACCATCCATATCTCATAATAAGCTCCTTGGGAAAAAAACACAAGATGAATTCAACCCAATGCCTTTTAGGCAGATCATGGTTCAGAGTTAACCCACCCTCATGGATTTGATTAAAGATAGATTTAGGAACATAGTGACATTGTCCCAGCCTCCTTCTTGCTTATGCACCCTGAGATTCTTCAGGTCAACTCATCTTGATCTGCTTGTTTTCCTCCAGGTGACTATACCCAGCTCAGCTTGTTTATCATACATCTTGAGGCTGAAATGGGCAGAAGTTCAAAGATAGAGAGCTAAAAGGGAAATTTAAAAATTATCCAATACTTCCCCCTTATTTTAGAAAGGAGCCAATGGAGGTTTAAAGAAGTTGAGCAACTTGCTTGGAGTAGTACTACTTGTATCTAAGTTCAGATTCAAATCCAGATTTTCCTGATCCCAAGTCTAGCATCCAATCCACTGTCAGGCTGCCTCTCGGCTGTTATAACCATTACTATTGCTAGCCCAAAGCCCACTTTATCTAGAGGCTTCCACAGTTTCCCTGCTGACTGGCACAGCCCCACCTCCCAATATGTGACATGCTTGAGTGTCCTTGCCTCCCTCCCTCTTGCTCTAGCTGTGGTAAAGGGCAGCAGGAGGGAGAAAGTGAAGGATGTTGATGAGTTTGCCAGTGTGACATCTAAAGTTAAGTGCTCTTATGTCAGAGCTTTGTATAGTAGAGCTTGTTAAGCTTAGCACCAAAGCCTGGAAGGGCACTCACCTGCAGTCACAACTCGACTGAAAAAAAAAATGCCTTTAAAACAAAAACAAGAAATAGCCCTGAAAATTAGAGATGCTTCATTAATTTTAAAGACTTTCAAAATCTAGCTGAGACTCCACAAACATAAGGAGACAGAGCACAGTCAGACTTATTTTTAGAAGGGCCTAAACTTTACTAATTGTTCCAAATTCTCCTAGCATCTCATTATTTCCTCCTTTTATCTCACTGAACTTCCAGATTCCATACAGGTCCAACAACTCTCACACCATATTTTTCATTTTCTCTCCCTTGCCTCTTTCTTTTCATACTTGCCCCTCTCTTCTTATTTATCTTTTTCTCTCTCCTGTATCCTCCATTCTTCATTCTTTCTATCCTATTTCCTTTCTTCTGTCATTCTCTTTCTCCTCTAATTTTCCTCTACATTTTTTTCTTTCTTCATCTCATTCTTTCTATTTTACCCTCTAGTCTTTCTTTTCTTCTTCTCTTCTCCACTACTCTTCTCTCCCTATTCTCTCCTTTTTTTCTTCAATTCAATATTTATTAAGTGTTTACTATGTGTCAGGCATAGGTGCTAGGGAGGCCAGAGACAAAAATCAAAATAGTCCCTGCCTTCAAGGAGTTAACATTCTCCCTCTTTACTTCCCTCCTTCTTCACTCACTCTTTCTTCCTCCTTCCTCTCACCCCTACTCTTCCCTTTCCTCTATCTCTAATTATTAGTAGGTTTTAGTATCTCATAGTCGTAAGCCCCTTGGGGGGAAAAAGGCACATGATAAATTCAATCCCAATGCCTTCTAAGCAGGTCATGGATCAGGGTTATCCCACTTTCATGGATTTGAGTAAAGCTAGATTTGGGAGCCTCTCTCTTATTTATGCACACCGAGCTTCTCCATCTCAGCAGACTTAGCTTATATTGGGAATGTTCCCCAGCAGCTTCCTCTTCTCTTGGTCTGCTTGTTTTGCTCCAGGTGACTATGCCCAGCTCAGCTTGCGTATCATGTACCTCGAGGCTGGAATGTACGATGTTCCCATCATTGTCACAGACTCAGGAAACCCGCCTCTGTCCAACATGTCTATCATCAAAGTCAAAGTGTGCCCTTGTGATGAGAATGGAGACTGCACTACCATTGGTGCAGTGGCGGCTGCCGGCCTGGGCACTGGGGCCATCATTGCCATCCTCATATGTATCATCATTCTGCTAAGTGAGTATTGCTTCTACTGACAAGGGGCAGAAGGGGAAGAGGGGCATCCAGGCCCTTGACTCATGTCAGATGTTTGTACCTAAGTTTCACCAAGCAGCTTGCATGCACCAGACAAACTGGTTCCCAGATTGGAACCTCTTAGGACATATAAACTGTAGCTAGATAGGGTTTTTGGAAGGATGACATGGAATATTGGCAGAATAGTCTGATACATATATTTTTAACTCTCACAGTAATGAGAACTCACAATAACATAGTTTTGAGGGATCATAGAGATCATTTAGTCAAATTCCTACGTTCTATAGAAGGAATTGAAACCCAGGGAAACAAAATTATTTTCCCCAGGAACACATAACACTGAAACTTGGACTAAAATCCAGAGCTGGAATTTTTCCCTCCACCACATATAACCTGTGTGATCTTGGGTGAGTTATTTAATCTCTGGACCACAGTTTCCTCATCTATAAAATGAAGAGAGTGATTGAGATGACCTTGATGGTCCCTTTCCTTCCTAAATCTATGACAAGACTGTCTCACTAACTTGGTCCAGATTGCTCATGAACAGCTCAAAACCGGGATAGAAGATGAAATGACTGAAACAAACTATGAAAGGAATGAATGGTGAGGGACTAAATAAATACAAGGTGACACTTAAATATGAGGCTATATTTGTATCTTATACTTATAAACCTTCCACATATGGAGGGTAGCAACTTTTGCTTTTGTCTTTGTGTGCCCTGTGCCTAGAAGAATGCCTAGGTGCTTAATAAATGTTTATCAAATGATTAACTGATTGATACATAAGAACTGCATTAGAGAAAGACCAAATAAATCACTCCATGATGTCAGAGGTGACAAGAGTCAAAGAACATAGGACTTTTCTTGCTTTCACCACTGGGGAAGGAGAGGTTTTGTAATGATATGCCCATAGACATAGGTAGATCAGGATTTCAGTGGGTAAAAGTAACATATATTATCCAAATTCCTATGTGTGTTATAAGGATTAGGTTGATGGGGGTCGTCCATAGAATATATGAAGAACTGTCCTGGCTCTAGAGGAGCCCAGCATTAGAGGACCTGGCTCTTTGGCACTCCCCTTATTAATCTCACATGGAGACAAAGAATATCTATATCATGGATAAAAGATCAGGCAAGAAGAGAAAGGAGAAGTTATCTTTTTGAGGTCCATTGAGTGGGCTACTCTTCCTGGCTGAGTAGCCAATCCTTTTGATAGAGACATCCTTTGCTGACATCTCAAGACTAAGAAATCAATAAAGAGATGCTTTGTCATCCTAAATTAACCCATATCACCCCACAGTTATACACACACACACACACACACACACATCCCATTCCCTTAGAGATATTCTACAGGGGAATTGGGGGGAATTGGAAGAAGCAAATATACAGACTCCTGGGAGTCCATTTATGGAATCATGAAACATCAGAACTGTTAAGAACATTTTAGGCATCTAAGTTGCATGACAGACTTGAAGTCCACCAAAACTTAGATTCTAATCCTACCCCTGCTTATGAGCCTGACCCTGTGAAAGTCATGTAATCTCTCTCAGTTCCCTCATCTGTAAAATGGAGATGATAGCACCTATTTTACATAGTTTCTTTGAGTTTCAAATAATATAATATACATAAAACACTTTGTAAATCTAAAAGTGTCATATAAATAGTAGCTTTTATTATCTTACTGATAAGGTAACTGAAGTCAAAGAAAAGATCTAAAGATCACCCAGTGAGTTAGTGACAAAGCTTTAACTTCTCACTCTTAGTTCATCTGTCCTTCCCCATTTAAAAGCAGGGTTAATGTTGCCATTGTCCACTCTGGGAAAGAAGCTAACTCACTACGTGGACCATTGTTCTGAGGCATCAGTCAGCTGCCTAGGAGCTGCCCAGGAAAACCCAAGAATCCAAATTTGATCTCTATTGAAGCCATGAAATATGCTGTAATTTTCAATCATTATCTTTGAACTTTAGGAACCTGCCTTATTGGGTAGAAAAGGCTCCTTCTCATCTGAAACCCAATGAAGTGGTCACTGGTAACATCCCAACATTGAACCAAAGTCCATGCATTTGGATTGAATCACTTGCATTCTGAGTGAGGGACAGTTGGACCAAATACCTAGTTTCTTGGAAATCAGAACTGAACAGAGTCATATCTTATTGTGGAAAACAATTGGAAAAACAAGCCAAGGATTAAATGGGGGAGGACGAGGCTGGAGCTGGTACATTATCCTAATGTGCTACAGCATGTGGGTGCCAGGCAGAGCTAATGGCATAAGCTCTGAGATCTCCATTTAAACACACTGGGCCAGGGGATGCGTGAGAAGCAGAGAGATGGAAAACTGTAACTTGGGTTATCTCTAATGGGAGTCCCACTGCTTCTTCCTGCACATTGGGAATGAATATTTACCCCAATGAGTATTTTTTTCAGCTTCCCAGGTTTCTGTCCCCACTGTGCCAAGCTCTGCTCAAAGTTATAGCGTTATCATTTTTATCTTTGCATTTGCATAAATTTAGTTAATGTTAGTGCTCATGAAAATGCAAAGGGGATCAGAATAGCAGGCAGCAGCCCTTTGGGGCCCTCCAGCGTTCCTTCTTCTTCTATCTCCTCTACTTCCGCCACCAGGGTCTCTCACTGCTGTCCCCTACTTTATCTAAGCATGTAATAATGCACTCATGTATATGTTTTAGAATAACTAGAGGCCCAGGGTCACTCCTAAAGACCTTTGACCCTGACTTCAATTTTGATCACCACTGTAAATGTTTCTGAAGGGGATTAGCCAGATGTGACTTCAGAAAGGCTCCCAGAGTTTTATCACATTGGAGGGGCAGGAAAGACAGGGCTTGGTTCCTTCTCCTCAGTATTTGTGATGTTTTAGAAAATTGTGAAAGTTTGCATCAGATATCAGAAACTATGGTAAAAAGAAGAAATCCAGGCTCTAGGTTTTTTTTATCCTTTTTACAAAACTTAACTTCAAGGTACAAGGTAACCTCCTGAACATTCTGTTGACTAAAATTACCTTCGGCTGAAGGGCACTGAATTTAAGAGGTTCCTTCCTCATTTTCAGATGCATTATCCCTCTTTAAAGGCTGGTTTTTATTAGCAAAGCTTATTTTGACATTCATTGTCAGTCTAATTGACTTTTTTATGCTTGAGAGCTGAAAAAGCCACATGAAGGATAAGAAATGTAATTTATGATGAGTGGGTTTGGGGAGGGAGTGATGCCAGTTGGGGGGAGGGAGTGAAGAAGAGACATTTTCACCAATTCTGATACTTTTAAATTACACAGAGCTTGGCAGAGTGACTTGGCACATCAGAATCTTCCTCTGAATGAAGAATGTTTGACCTCTGGCTCAAAATATCTATCATCAGCTTCAAGCCAATAGGGCTGCCAGAGAAGGTTGTGTGTGTGTGTGTGTGTGTGTGTGTGTGTGTCTGTATGTGTGTGTCTGTGTGTGTGTGAGAGAGAGACAGACAGAGACAGACGGAGACGGAGAGAGATATCAATTAATCAGTCAGTAGGCATTTACTAAGCACATTCTAGGTTCCAGGCACTGTTCTAAGCACCTGGGACACAAAAATAACTATTCTCAAGGAGTCCACATTCTAGTGGGATTATCTGTGCTTTCACTCTACATGCTGGACACACTTCTTACTTGACCAGTTAGTATGGGGCAGAAATTCAGTCATCCACCCACATTGACAAGCCTGTTACTCAGATTCAGCAGGAATCCATACAGCCTAATCAATAGAATGAAGCCATTCTTCCAAGTAAAATGGGCAATACCAAATGAGAAATATCAAACAGTTGATAAAAGAAGAGATTTTCCCCCTTCAAAACCCATCTTAAAGCCTAAGTCCTAAAAAATAAAAAATATCAAACCAGTTAGTATCTTCAAAAAAAAGAATACTGGTTTGAAAGCTTTGTCTTGGCTCTGCCATTGACTCTGGGTGACATCAGACAAATCAGTTTAACCTCCTCTGGGCTTCAGTTTTCTCATTTGTAAAATGGGGGAAAGGAGGGACATTAAATTAAATTTACTTCCAGTAAATACATTATGGTATCCTAATATTCCTTCGTATTTGTTTCTTTCCTTCACTAGCTAGGTTCCAAAGTGTTAAGACTGTCTAGGAAAATCACGTCACAGGGGAAGAGAAGCTCATCTATTTGATTTGTTAAATTGATAGAAATATTTTTCAAAAATATTTTTTAAAAAGAAATATATAACAAAATGTATCATCTCAGAGGCTTAGATTCAAAAGGGATATGAGAGGCTATCTAGTCAAGCCACCTCATTTTATAAATGAAGAAGCTGGGCTCAGAGAAGTTTACAATTTGTACAAAATCACACAAGTAGCAAGTGATAGAACCAGAATTTCTAACTTCAAATCCAGAACCCTTTTTTGTCCCCTCCACCACCGCCACCACAAAAACAAAAAAAAAAAAAAAAAAAAAAAAAAGATTTCCAGGTGACTCCCTGCAGAGTTCAATAAAACTTCATAACTGGAGCAATGCTGTTTCCCATTCTGTGGGGGAATAAAATACAAGAACAAGACCAATTTGGGCTATTGACATGTTGAAAATCTGCCTTGTAAGGAAGTTTTGACAGCATCTTCAATGTCATGCTTTCCCACCAGGTGGAGAAAGGGAACATCGGAAGCCGGTGTAACCCTTACAAAACCACCTTTGTACACCAGGAAGGTGGCTTGTTTTGAATGATTCTTAGAAAACAGAGAAGGACTTTAAAAGCACACTAAATAGTTCAGAGGTTTTATGTTGGAGAGGAGAGTTATATTCTCCTACTGCTCACAAGCAGATCTCAACTAAGCATTAAAAAAAAAAAGCGCTGAACTCTGAAAACTGCACTGTGAGCAGGACGAGGCAGCAGCCCGTTGGCACTGAGTGCCAGTAATTAGCTGTCCAGTCCTCTTCTAGTCACTTCAGCACCTCTGTGTTGGGCATAAATACGATGGTTCTCAGAACAAAGAGAGAAAACGAGGTAAACTGCAAGCCTCCTGTTCATCTCAGCTTCCAGAAGGAGCAGGGACCGCTTCATTCTCCTGATCTCACTGGTGCAGGATAGAGAGAGGAAGTGAAAATGAAAGACTGGGCAGGCTACAATGTAGAAGGCTTGATATCATTTTTTCATTGATATCTTTTGTTTTCATATCACCTTCATTTCTTTTTTTTTGCTGAGGCAATTGAGATTAAGTGACTTGCCCAGGGTCACACAGCTAGGGAATGTTAAGTGTCTGAGTTCACATTTGAACTCAGGTCTTCCTGACTTCAGGGCTGGTGCTCTATCTACTGCGCCACCTAGCTGCCCCTAACCTTCATTTCTGAAAATAGCCTTTCCTCTCCTCCATCCTGAAATCTATCCCTTGAAACAAAGATTAAAAAAGAAAGAGGGAGAAAGGGGAAGTAATTCAACAAAATTAATCAGCATCTCATGAACCTGATAGGATATCATAGAGTCATAGAAACGGATTTTGGAAGTCACTGAGTCCAACTCCTTCATTATATAGGTGAGAAAACTAAAGCATGGGAAGATTAAACCATTTGCTCAAAATCACATGGCTAGTGTGGGATTCAGATCTTTCTCCATTACATCATCAAGCTCATCTATGCAATGTTCCTTACTCACAACCCCCAGTTTCTGTACTTTTTTCCCCCAGCAAAGGCTCCCTGGAGAGCACAAAGCCTGAGACACAAGGTCACCCTGTCCCCATCTCCTGGCCCTCAGTATGGGGTGTTTTGAATGCACTATTTGTAAAACATGTGATATTTCAAATATTGACAAGAGATCACACCCATTCTGGGCCTCTCATTCATTCATCCCTCAATCCAAACATTTATTAAGTGCCTACTGTATACAGAGCACTGTTTTAGGCTCTGAGGAAATTGGAAAGTTTAGAGAAGACGCCTTTCTAGCCTTTTATTCAATATACATTTAGTATATGCTTACTAAATGTATATTGCAAATGTATATGCAAAGTGAAAGTCAAAAAGGTGCATTATGCAAAATTTGTAATTAGGATGGGTTCAAACCCTACCCAGAACATTACCTATGAGACCCCAGCAAGTCACAAACTTCTCTGTGCTTCAGGCAACTCCCTCAAACTAGGTCTTTTCTCCAAAGCCATAGAAAGAGGGAGAGAGACAAAAATCATAGATCCTTCACAAAGGCCTGTGTAAAAGGTAGCCTATTGGGTAAAGGAGCAACAAAAACAAGGATAAAACAGATCCAGAAGGGGTTTATATCCTATTCCTAATCCTGTAGAATATAACTGCACACAAAGAAGGAAATACTCTTAAGGAATTAGAGTACAAATAATTAGAGTAGATGGTGGAGAGGGATCAGGGAAGGTTTCATGGAGGAAGAGGTAAACCTTAAAGAATGATAAAGATTCTGATATGTATAAGTATAAATGCCCCTCGGTGGAAGATGAAATACCAAAGTTGAGGCAAAAGCTAGTTTGTCTGGTCTAGTTTGGCTGGGAGGTAGAATGCCTGAAGAGTGTTCTTGTGAAATAACAAAGGAAAAGTCAGTTGGAACCACGTTGTGGAAAACTCTACATGCAGATTACAGCCAAACAGGAGATGAACCACAACACAGATAATATAATTACGACATTATACCATCAATGCACTAGAAGACTGCAAAACAAAACTCTGTCCAAGGGAGATTATGAGATATCAAAAATTTACTATGATCCATATACCCAGAGATCTCTCTCAGCTCCCTGTGGGTACCTTCTCATTGTGAATGATCAAATCATTAGACAACAAATCTTTGCAGAGTACCTGCAGTGTCCCTAGCATTAGGCTCACCACTTTTATGAATCTGAAATATTATCATATTGCATCTTCCCTCCAAAAGCTTATGGTCTAGTTCAGGTGCAAAGAGGAAAACTGAGGAAGTAAACAAAAAAAGATAAGCAGGCTTCCTTGTTTACTGAAGGGTTGGACTGTGTCATTCACTCTAAAGTGCTAAGGAAATTTAAAAGCTATCCCTGCCTGCTCTTTATTCCCTGATCTCAGAAATCCATGAGGGCTGGAGTAATTGAGCAAGGCTTCATGAAAGAGATGGGTTTGGGAATGGCTCTTTAAAAAGATGGGTGGCCTCTGAATAGACCCTGGGTAGAAGAGTGAGCATTTTCGAGAAGAGGACATTAGAACATGAAGACATAGATCTAATACTTTGTAGTGAAAAAAGCACTGGACCCTGGGGCATACAAGCTGGGTTTAAGTTCCAGCATTTACTAGCTTTGAAAAGCTATACCTCAGTTCCCTCATCTGTAAACTGGGCACAATAATATCTATAGAATCTGAATTCTCGAATCATTGTGGGAAAAGTACATAGTAAATCTTGGAATGGTAAATTATTACCATTATTATTTTAAAGGTAGTAGTGACAAAAGTGTGAAACAAAGGTGACAAGAAACAAGATCACATTTCAGAGAATAGGGGAGAAGACAGGAGAAGAGACAGAGAAAAAAATTCAATTCAACCAGCATTTATTTAATCATTAACTGTACCTAAAGATAATAATAACCTTAATTGTATTTAGGCAGTTTCAAGGTTTGCAAATTGCCTTCCATTTTACAACAGCCCCATGCCAAAGGTACTTATTATGTTTGACAAATGAGGAAACTGAGACTGAGTGGATTAAGTGAATTAATTGATTGATTGATTATACTGAAATTTGAGTGAATTAATTGCTCATGGTCATACAATTAGGAAGCTTTTGAGGCAGAATGTGAACTCAACATGGGTTCTATTCCTGTGATTCACTGGTATAAGAAACTCTCCATTTTGAGGGAACTACCTCTACCAATTTGGGTCAGTACTTTGTCTGCCACTTATAGTTTTAGATATTTATCTGGAATATTGAGGTCAAGTGATTAAATTTAGTCACACAGATAGTATGAGTAAAAGGCAGGCCTTGAATCTAGGATTTCCTGGGTCTGAGACTGACTTCTCTCTTCACAATGCTGTGTAAATATGCCTTCTAAATGAAGATAAATACAAGGGAATTAGAGATTGTTCATTTGTTTTAATTGTGTCTCCCTCTGGACAATCCCATGAAGTTTGTCCATGGGATATTCTTGGCAAAGATATTAGAGTGGTTTGCCATTTCCTTCTCCAGAGTGTCCCCATTTTGCAGATAAGGAATTGAGGCCAATCAGACTTGCTCAGGGTCACAGTGTCTAAGACTAGATTTAAACTTAGATCTTCCTAACTCTAGGTCCAGTGTCCTATCTACTGTATCACTTAGTTGCCCACTTCAGGATAGGGAACACTACGACTAACTGGGGGGAAGGGGAATCAGGAAGAGCTTCTTGTGGAATACAGTTCCAAAGTTGAACTTTGAAAGGAGCTAGGGCCTCCAAGAGAGAATATTCCAGGCATCCGTGATAGCCTATACAAAGGCACAGACGAAAGAGGAGAGATGAACATTATGCACAGGAAGCAATTAATTTAGCTATAATGCAAAGTATATAAAGGAAAAGTAATCAGCCTAGTGGGAAAAGAAAGTTGGAACTAAATTGTGAGGGGCTATAAGTACCAAATAAATGGATGTATATTTTATCCTTAGAGCTAATAGGGCATCACTGAAGCTTCCTGAACAGAGGAGTGATATGTCCAGTTTTGTGCTTTAGGAATATCATATTGGCAGCAATGTGGAATATGAGTGTCTAGAGACTGGAGAAATTAGGAGGCTAATGAAATCAATAGTCTAGGTGACAGACAATGAGAATCTAAAATATTGTGGTTATTGTGAGAATGGAGAAAAGAGAAAGAATACAAAAGATATTATATAGGTAGAATTGATAAGACTTGGACACTGGATATAAGTTATGAAACAGAATGAAAAGTTAAGAATGACTCCTAGTTTACAAATCTGGATGAATGGAAGGATGGTGATGCTTTTGATAGGGAAAAATGGAATGATATACACAGACACAGACACAGAGATAGAGATAGAGTCCAGAAAAAAGAAGACAAAGCTTGAGGCAGGGGGGAGGGAAAGAGAAACCAAGAAATGTATAGTGAAAAAGAAGATGTAAAAGTGAGAGAGGGGGGGGGAGAAACAGAGACAGAAAGAGATAACCAGGAAAAAGAATTAAAAAATAAGAGGAAAGAAAAAACAAAGGAAGGAAAGTAAGAAAGATAATTAAAGAAGGAAGAAAGGAGGGGAAGAAGAAAGGAAGGAAGGAAGGAAAGAAGAAAAGAAGAAAGGAAAGAGGAAGGAAGGAAGGAAGGAAGGAAGGAAGGAAGGAAGGAAGGAAGGAAGGAAAGAGGAAGGAAGGAAGGAAGGAAGGAAGGAAGGAAGGAAGGAAGGAAGGAAGGAAGGAAGGAAGGAAGGAAGGAAGGAAAAGAGGAAGGAAAAGAGGAAGGAAAGCAAGGAGAAAGGAAGGAAATGAAGGAAGGAAAGGAAGGAAGGAGGAAGGGAGGAAGGAAAGGAGGGAAGGAAAGGAGGGAAGAAAAGAGGGAAGGAAAGGAGGGAAGGAAGGAAGGAAGGAAAAGAAGGAAGAAAAGAAGGAAGAAAGGATAGAAGGAAGGAAGGAAAGAAGGAAAGAAGAAAGGAAAGAAGAAGGAAGGAAGGAAGGAAGGAAGGAAAGCAAGGAGAAAGGAAGGAAGGAAAGGAAGGAAGGAGGAAGGGAGAAAGGAAAGGAGGGAAGGAAAAGAGGGAAGGAAAGAGGGAAGGAAAGGAGGGAAGGAAGGAAGAAAAGAAGGAAGGAAGAAAGGAAGAAGGAAGAGAGGAAGGAAAGGAGGGGAGGAAAGAAGGAAGGAAAAGAGGGAAAGAAGGAAGGAAGCAAGGAAGGAGGAAAGGAAGGAAGGAGGAAAGGAAGGAAGAAAGGAAAACTAAAGAGATTGAGAAAGAAAGAAGCAGGAGACACAGAGAACAGAATGGGATATGTAGCTAGGGTGCTAATACCTTTAAAAGCAAGAAAGCCTGTGGGTCTTGGTATCAAATTCCCAGTTCTATTATTTACCATTAGTATGATCTTTAAAATTCTATCTTTGGTTTCCTTCTCCATAAGAGAAACGCATTGGACTGAATGATCTCTACGATCCCTTCCAACTGTAAATTTCTGACTATCTATAGTCTTGCTCACCCAGACCAGAAATTTTTAGACGTCCCAGTACTGATGCTGCTTACAATGAGGTTAAATTCTAACTTTAGTACTAGCATTGCTTTAATAAAATTGGACCCAAAGACTAGAAGTGTTTTTTTTTCTTCTGATCCTTATGGGCCAACAAGAAGATGCAGCCAATTTTCCCCTCAAGATTTGACCTCTTCATCAAGGAAGTACAAGATATCAACAATCTTCATAGGTATTTCTTATGCAATCCCTTAGGCATCTCTCTTTTGCACAAAATACCCAGAAAAGATATCCTTTTAGTCCAGTTTCTTCATTTTAAAGAGAAGGAAACAGAGGCCATTTAAGTGACTGTCCACAATTAAATAGCTAGTAAGGAGCAGAACTGGAAATAGAATTCAGGTCTCTGACTCCAAATTCAGCTCTCCTTTCCTAGACACATTAGGGATTTGAGCTAAAAGAAGAAGGAAGGAATGCAGAAGCAAAAGCAAGGAGGTAGGAATTAAAGGAATTAAAAAAAAAAAACAATGTTACCTTTTGCAAACAAGGTTCTCATATTTCGTTGGGTCTCATTGTAGCTATGGTTCTGCTGTTTGTGGTATGGATGAAACGACGGGAGAAGGAGCGGCATACCAAGCAGCTTCTCATTGATCCTGAGGATGACGTCAGAGACAATATCCTGAAATATGATGAGGAAGGTGGGGGCGAAGAAGATCAGGTGAGAAGATCTAGGCTCACTCTCAAGTCTCTTTCCTTGTTGCTCCATCCCTTTGGGCTGCTCAGTGTTCAAGAAGAAGCTAAGTCTACAAAAGATCAAAGCAGAATGGCATTTGAGAAAAAATTTCCATCACTAGAGTACTTTACACTCACCTGTCAAAAATGCTAACCATCCTCTGGAGTCCCATCTCCTTCAAGAAAATGCTAACTCTCTTCTCTCTCTTCATTCAGTTCAATAAACATTATGGAAAGAGCATTGACTCTCTCATAGTCAGGGGACCTGGGTTCAAATCTCTGAAATTTACTTTCTATGTGATCCTGGGCAAGTCCCCTTGATGCTCTGGACCTCTTTTTCCTTCATTGAAAAATGAAGTATTTGGATTTGCTTTGGAGGAAAAGAAAAGTGAGGTGCCTAAGTTTTAGGTGCTCACACCCTGGGAAGCTATATTCTTAATTAATGGCTCCTATTGGCCCATCCCTATCTCTGCCATACTCAGTAGTTAAGCTGACACTACTAACTCACTGAGTGTTCCTAATCAAATTATTTCCTCTCTTTGGGTAAGTTTCTTCATCTATAAAGGAGTGTGATAATTGCTGTTCTTCTCCCCTTCCAAGATGATCACCCTATTTCATTAATGGCAATAAGATAGTATAGTAGACAGACTATCGCACTTGGATTCAGAAAAACCTGAGTTCAAACACTACTTGAGACACTTACTAGCTGTGTGACTCCCAGCAAAGTCACTTGATCTCTTCCTGCCTCAATTTCCTCATCCATAAAATGGGTATAATCATAGCAGCTACCATGCAGAATATTGAGAATATGAAAAGAGAGCATATATCAAGCTTTTCTGTAAACGTTAAAGTACTATATGCATGTTGGTTGTTGTTATTATTATCATTATTATTAATAATATATCAAAAGATTGAAATGGTATTATATAAGCTGAAGTTTTATATATATATATGTGTGTGTATATATATGTACATATATATATATACACACACATATATATGCACACATTTGTATGTGTGTGTCAGAGATTGTCATTACTGTTCCCAAAGACAGTGGGTTATGGTTCAGAAGAGCTAAGGAAGGAAGGAAACTTCAGACCCTTTTTTCAAAGGCGAGAGGGAACACTAATGATCAAAACCTCTGAGGACAGATTTGGCTATAGGGAGGGCATTCCAGGCTTGCTGAAGTCACTACCCACCTTAATGACCTCCTACCTATGGCTTCTATCATAGTATCTCTTGCCTTGGTATAGTGAAATATAGCTCCCTTAATAGCTTCTAATAAGCTTTAATTTCTCTCTCTGGTTCTCATTTGTAAATGTCTAAATGTGTTTGGGGATTTTATTCCTTCCATTCATCTTTCTTTTCTTTGCAAAGCTGTAGTAGCCAAGATCTATTTCATAATTGAGCTTCAAGCTAAAGACAGCTTAGTTCAGTTAAGGCCTCCATAGGGGCAGCTTCTTTCCTTTTCTCACTTGAAATACTCTTATACTTTGAAGATTAGGGTGAAATATCTGCCAGCTCACCCAAAGTATCCTGTTTCATTGCTGAACAATGGAACAGGTCATTTTGTTCTAACTCTCGTGGTTAGAAAATACTCCCTATATAGTGAGCCAACAATGACCTACTTGTAATTTCTACTGGCTCTGATTCTGCCCCCCAGGATCACTCCAGAATACCAGTAATTTTTCTTCCATGTTTTAGCTCTTCACACATTTGATGACATTGATCCTATTTGAACCCTCAACCACATGGCTGCAACTAAATGGGGGGGGGGAGAACATAATTAGCATCTTGCCACTTTCAATTTATCCTGGGTTGATTCTTTGTATCAGGCAAATCATTGTTCACAACACCTTACACCTCTCCCTCCAGGTATTTTTCCTGACCTTATTCTATGCATAAACAGTACAATGCTAACAACTATTTTTCCTCAGTTCAGCTGACTCCTTCCCAGGTCCTCAGGACTGGTTAATTTTAAAGATGCCAGACTTTTATTTTGATGCCACTGTCTTTAGTCCTTTGATTATCCCCCTTTTCAAACCATCCCCCCAATCTCATCATATTTTCTACTTATTAAATGCTTCTATTCATTGGTCCTCACTATCTTAGAGGATGGAACTCTAATGTCCCTGTTTTCTTTTCTCAAACTAAGTATTAAATTTGTGATTTGAAGTTTTAGATACTTTGATCTTTAATTCAGCATTATTGATTCAGAGAAGGAAAGGTTAATATAGAAGAATGAGCAGGTATTTAGTTTCAAACTCTGGAGTCAGGTGAGATCTCCATTTGAATCCCATTTCCAACATTTGCTGGCTATGTGACCATAAGTAAATCATTTAACCACTTATTAAAGACTGTATAGATTAGAAGTATTACTATTATGATTGTTATTATTTAATGACCATGAACAAAATCCTCCCTAGGTCTAACTCTGCACATCTTCCCTTATTTTAGGATTATGACCTAAGCCAACTTCAACAACCAGAGACAATGGACCACGTATTAAACAAAGCACCAGGTGTAAGGCGGGTGGATGAGAGACCAGTGGGGGCTGAGCCCCAGTACCCCATCCGGCCAGTTGTCCCCCACCCGGGAGATATTGGTGACTTCATCAATGAGGTGAGCATTTCCTGAAACTCTGAAAGGGGGTGAATTAACAGGATAGAATGACAGTTAGACATAGACATGGAATCTGGTACTATGCAGCTAAAAAGACAAAATTTGCCCAAACTCTTTGAAAGAAAATACTACAGATATTTCAAATGCCAAAACCAAGCATGATTCCAAAATGCAATTCTGGACTTCATGTTGCAGATGCCAACTTGCATCTGGAGACACTCTGGACTGAATTGCCTCAAAGCTTCCATTGACCATGATTCTTAGAGATTTGGCTCCTAGCCCAGAAAGTCCTTCTTGTTTTCCTTGTCAAAACAAATGAATGTGCATCCTTTGAAATGAAAAGGTTAAGAAGTTGGCCTTGGCATTAAAAAAAAAAGAAGGCTGGCTATACCTGTAGACAGAAGGGAGTGTCTCCTAAATGGTACTTCTTTAAGAGGTGAGGAAGGAACAAATATTTATTAAGAAACCTACTATGTTATGCTAAGCACTTTATAAATATAATCTCATTTGATCCTCACAAAAAAACCTTCAGGGTAGGTGCTATTATTGTCTGTTTGTTAAAAATGGGGAAACCAATTCTGGAAGATAAGTGAGTGATTTTCCTAGGATCCAACAGCTAAATGCCTGAGGTTGAATTTGAACTCTACTTGTCTATCTGATTCTAGGCCCAATGTCCTATCCACCTCAGCATCTAGCTGCTTTTGGTTTTGTTTTTCTACTTACTCATATTTTTTTCCAATTACATATAAAGTTAATTTTTCAACATTCATTTTTGTAACATTTTGAATTCCAAAATTTTTTCTCTCCCTTTCTTCCTTCCCCCTCCCCAAGACAGCAAGCAATACATTATAAATTATATATGTACATTTTTTTACTGTGTACAATGTTTTCCTAGTTCTGCTCATTTCACTCAGCATCAATATATGAAAGTCTTTCAAGGTTTTTCTGAAATCTGTCTGCTCCTCATTTCTTATAGAATAACAGTATTCCATTACATTCAAATATCACAACTTATTCGTCTGTTACCCAATTGATGACCATGCCCTCAATTTCTAAATCCTGGTCACAAAAAGAGCTGCCACAAACATTTTTCCCTCCATTAGCTGCTTTTAGAGGAGATCTAAAAGACCTCCTGACTAAAAACTTCCCCCTGATTGGTTTTGCTCTATCACCTAGATTCTACTGTTAGTCATTCCATTAGCCACTTTATCAATTTGGGATTGATTGCCCGACTAGTAACCCAGAATCTATTCCCATTTTTCCTATCACTATCACCTAAGCACTAGAATGTAATAAATAAATTGCCACTAGGAAAATCTGCAATTTTTAGAGTACAATCTCACAGTTCAAACATCTAACTACACTTTCTATGGGAGTGGCCAAATGAGTAGAGAAAATATGGAGCACATTTTTATCAGTCACTTATGCTTTTCCTATTTAAAAATGTTTTTAAAATAAGTAACTATAATACTTTAATAATCAAGGTACACAAAAATACACTTACAAGAAGACATGTATCAGAACCCTCTGGCACAATTAGGTATCACATTTGCTAGTTGGCTGGTGTCTCATTTTTATCCCAGACTTAAGTGGAAAGTCTTTTAATTTACCCCAAATTATTTTATTAGAGTCAAAAGTTTCTCTTAGCAAGAAAACTTCTGACTGCTTATAATTTAGATACTATCCCCACCCCACAGTAGAAAGTAACCTCCACGATCATTATACACAGCAACAATAATATTACATGATGATCAACTCTGAAGGACATGGTTCTCTTCAACAATGAAATGTTTCAAACCAGTTCCAGTTGTTCAGTGAAGAAAGCCATATACACCCAGAGAGAGGTATATGAAATGTGGACTACAACATAACATTCTCATTCTCTCTATTGATGTTTGCTTTTGAGATATCCACGGTAAAAAAAAAAAATCACTGGACAGTCACAAGTAATTGAAAAATTAGAGAGCGTTTATTTGCCGGGCCCGGCGACTGAACCCCCAGACAAGCTAGAAGGATTCAGTGCTGAGCCTGGTAGCCACAGGTTTTTTAAGAGCACTGACCACTTCTCCCCCCATAAATTTGCAGTTAAACATTGATTTCTTACTAACATAATAAAGAAGTAACAGGATTTGAGGTATACATTGTAAAATACTGATACATCATCTGGGTCAATACACCTGGATCAGAGCAAACTACCTACTTCTCTTATTAAGTTTGGGCAAACATACTGTGGATTAAACCCATTTCTCTCATTGTGTGAGGTAAACAATCCTCGGACCCTGGTTGAGTAAATACTATCAGGAAATTCCTAGGCTCCTTGTGAGGTAAACATTCCTGGGACCCTTACTGAGCAAATACCATTAAGGAATTCCTAGGCTCTTTGACCTAAAGAGGGGAAGGGTTGGATCTGTCCATTTCACTTTCATTGTGTTTCCTTTCTCTGATTTTTTTTTCTTGTAGATAGGATTTTTCTTGCACAACAACTTGTCAAGTATTTTAATTTTTAACATTTAGTGGACTTCCTGCCATCTAGGGGAGGAGAGGGGGCTGGGGGTAAAATTTGTAATGCAGAGCTTTGTAAAGATCAATGCTGAGAAACTACCCATACATATGTTATACAAATAAAAAGCTTTAATAAAAAAAAAAAGAAAGTAAGCTCCATGAGAGTAGGGACTGTTATGCTTTTTTTCCTTGGTATCCCTAGAACCTAGTACACATAACGGGGGCTTAACAGTGATATGTTTTTAATTGAATTGAAGCTAGTAGTTCAGTTGTAGTCCAAACAAAAGTGAAGTGTACAATGTGATGCTTCTTCTTTCAGAACCAGAAAGAAAAATATATATACATATCCATATATACTACACATACAAAAATATATATCTACCATATATACATACAGATACACACAGACACACACACATCATGTGTCTATACATTGATAAAACAACACACCATGACTTTTCCATCTGTTGGTTGTTCAAGCAAGTAATTTCTAAGCATAATAAGATTCTCCTAATAATAATAATGCTTGTTGTTCAACCAGATTTCTTTTTTTTATTAAAGCTTTTTATTTTCAAAAATTATGCATGGATAATTTTTCAACATTAATCCTTGCAAAATCTTGTGTTCCAATTTCCCTCCTTTCCCCCATCCCTTCCTCTAGATGGCAAGTAATCCAATATATGTTAAATCCAATATACACGTACATATTTATACAATTATCTTGCTGCACAAGAAATGTCAAATCAAACAGGAAAAAAAGAGAAAGAAAATAAACTGCAAGCAAACAACAATTAAAAAAAAATGAAAATGCTATGTTGTGAACCACACTCAGTTCCCACAGTCCTCTCTCTGGTGTAAATGACTCTCTTCATCACAAGATTATTCAATCAGGTTTCTAGAGTCAAGAACACAGAAGGTCTCTTTTTTATACATCACAAATTCTCCATGGTTTTTACAGCTTGAGCTCTGACAAAAATTAGATTCTTCTAAAATGGTAAAATTACAAAGTGGTAAAGCAAGAAGGGACTTCCTAACATAGAATGTTGGAATTGGAATTGATTGATTGATTGTTGAGACATCATTTAAATACTTTCCTTGTGCCAAACATTGTCCTAAGTGATAAGGGTACTAATGGAAAACTCAGCTCCAGTTCTCAAGGAGCTCGCATTCAAATTCAAAGAGATGACACATATGAGAGATTTCAGCTATAGAGTAAGATTTAAGAGACCAACCTATTGTTGATGATTCCCTATTCATTAAAGTGGTGTGTCCCTACAACTGTTGGAAAGGGCATAATAGACCAAAGGGTCAGTGTGTTTGATTATTCTGTTTCCTGCCACTTCCCTCCCAAAGGGACACAGATGGCAGGAAAGAGCAATGAGGATGGCATAAAGGTTGAAGGGTAGGAGAAATCCCAGCAGAATTTCTATAGTAAAAGGTCTGAGACAGGGAACTTCATGGACTTGCCTGCTCTAAGTCCTCTGGTGTCTATGGATGAGGGCAAGGAATAAACTGGAGGGATAGGTATCTCCCTATGGCTTGGTAACCTCCACATCCTCCTATGTCCTGTAGAATTGGTATGGGACTTTAGAACATCAACTATATAATAGTAGGCGTAGAAGGCAACTTAGAGTTTGTATAATTGAACAGAAGAAGCTGAAATCTAGAATGCCTTGCCCCAGGTCACATAGCTAGCAGTCAAGGGAATGGACTTAGCTTTGGAAAAGTACACATAAATTTGAATAGAACATGGTCTTTCCACAGAACTCTAAACTGATTTCTTCTCCTGGTGGCTGGAGATTGAGAACCTTGCACTGAGAGTATAGTCAGGTGAAAGTCATTGGCCTTGTGCCACCTGATAAGACAACAGAAAATGCAGAAAGTGTTATCATCACTCATCTAATTCCCTGCCTCTGTAAAAGGAGGTGAAACATGACTCCTAATTTGAGACAGTCCCATCTTCTCTCTTCTGTCCCAGAATGTGTGAGAAATTGTTTTTAGCAAATGGAATTTATATTTAAATGTGTGTAGCATAAACTAGTTACATCCTTCCTTCTGGAGTGAGGATAAAGAGCCTTGAAAAACCATTTGGAAACTGCAAATTCGTGAAATGTGTGCACATTGTCCTCAGTCTTGATGGGGAAAATAGAAAATGTGGCCCTTGGAGGTTAATTAAATGATTTTTCATCCTTTAAAGCCCAAATGATGCTATATCTAGTCAAGATGGTACTTCTTCAGGACAAAGGTACCTTGTATAGGTCTTTTTTTTGCAAGTGGGCAAACTGAGGCAAAGAATGGAGTAACTGTGGTAGAGATTTCATATCAATGGGAGGATTGGGCCCTAGGTCTCCAGATCTGCTTTGAGAAGTTTGGAGGTAACAATGATGGTCCTTTCTGATCTTTAGATAACAGGTCCCTAGAGCAGTTCTGTAGAAAGAAAACTACTTGAGGATTAGACTGTGGAAACTGTGTATACAGTGCCTGCTGTAAACTTATAGATTATAGAATAATAAAGACATGCAGAATAGCCACCACTATCCTTAACCACTGTATTTCTAATATCTTTTTTTAACTCCCCTCTGTTATCTTCTTAAATATTTTCCTCCCTTATAATTACCTTAAGCAAAGTCATATCATGAAATCTTAAAATTGGAAGGAGCTTTGAGATCACTTGGTCCATCCCTTTCATTTTACAGATAAAGAAGTGGTCCAGAGAAGCTTTTGAATAGCTTTGGGAACCACTCAGAATGAATGCCTTCCTCCAAGGGTGCCCTACCCATTGCCCCCATCCCCACCATTGGATTCCCCATTGCCTCCTTAACACTATGTTTTTTGTGAATCCAGGGGTTGCGAGCTGCAGATAATGACCCGACAGCACCACCCTATGATTCCCTGCTGGTCTTTGACTATGAAGGAAGTGGTTCCACAGCCGGCTCTGTCAGTTCTCTGAACTCTTCCAGCTCTGGGGACCAAGATTACGACTATCTCAACGACTGGGGACCCAGGTTCAAGAAACTTGCGGACATGTATGGAGGGGGAGATGAAGATTAACTGACCTCATATTCTTAGAACAAAATCGAAAAAAAAAAGCGAATGGACAGCAGAGAAGCAAGAGCTGTACAAAAGTGGCAGCTTTTTTAATTACTCCCCCCTGCTGACTGTATTATTTTAGTGGTGAGTTAGGTTACTTTTTTTCCCCCAGAACATTGAGCTGTCTAGCATGAACACTTGTTGTCTCTGCTCCATTTTTTTTTAAGCGTCAGCAGGGTTTATGGCTCATTACAATATCCGCTTTATGACTAAGGAGAGTGAAAGGCACTCTGTCTTAACTTGAATTTCTTAGAACAGAAGTACTGTTTTTAAAAAAAAAAACATTGAAAGTGCCTTTTGGTACATGTATCAGATTCCCTCAATCTCAGGAGCGATTAAAAACAAACAAAAGTTTCAACCATCATGAGCAGCACTCTCTCTGACCCCAAGCTAGTTCTGGCTCTGAAGGAATAATGAAGGAACCACGGAGATTGTTTCTGGTTTTTGTTTTTGGGTGGTCTTTTTTCAAGATTTTTAAAGGAAAAAATAAATAAATAAAAGTGGATGACTTGTTTCACAAAACAAAAAATAGAAACACAAAACATATTTTGAGTGAAAATCCAAATAGCCATTTTTGATACTCTGTGGGTGGTGGTTTAGTCATTCTTGCTGTTTGTAGTTTGGTGTTAAAGATGCACCTGGGATCCCTTTTCTCCCCTGGCCACATAATTGAGGTAGCCACATAAAATAGCCAGGTTGATTAGCCTTGGGCTACGGGCTCCTCTGGAAAGTCTCTACTGGGCCTGGTGAAAACTCTTTACCCATCTAACCACCAAAAGACCAAAGGAGCATCTCTTTGTGTCTTGCCCTCCCCAGGTTTCTGACTGCCCCCAAGATACTGAATCCTGTAACTAAATCCTAGCCAAGCTACATGTTGCTGCCAGGCATCATCACTGACACATAGCCATTCCCAAGGACGGATTCTGCTTTTTTATCCCTTTGACATTTCACAAGGATCCTGCCAGCCACCTCCCCACTCAGTGTTAAAGATGGAGCCTAGCTTCATTAGCCCATTGCCCTCATCTATATCTCCCTTGTCTAGTAAAGTCTTCATGTCCCAAGTGCCAACAGCCGAAGTCAGACAGCAACACATAAACCAGTTAGTGGGTGTCCCCACTAGCCAGTGGGTGTTTGACACTGCTCATACTAATCAAGTCCACGGGGGAAAGCAGCAACCATGGATGAAGACATGCTCACTCTGTGGTGCATGGTCCTGGCTGTGCTCCAACAATGGCAACTTAACAAAAGGTTTCATAGCATCCAGAGAATTGAACATCAGAATTAGAAATGGTTGTAACTACCTAGTGTGTATGTAAGGTCATTTTGAACCAATAAGAAAAAGCTATTAGATTTGAAAACAACATTTTGCCCCTTTACTGATTTGGACTTGTAGGTTTCTGTCTAACGTCTGTGAGATGATTTCACCTGCATGGATATGTGATATGAACAATGTTTCTTGGGTTAGAAGCCACCTAAGTCCCGTGCTATGAGTCCCTGGGTAAACTGTATATTTTTTATATTCTGCAACTGAGTTTGGAGTGAATATGGTAAAAGTGTCAAAGTGTTTAGCTCTCTTTTCTTTTTGATTCCAAGTTTATGTATGGTCTCAGAAAATCATTATCTGAGGATGATGACTTTTTCCATGATGAGAATGCTTTTCAATGCTCAATGTTAAAGGAGAGAGAGAGGCAGGGATCCCTCTGGTAGCAAATGGGTCTCATTAAGGAAAGCATACTGGGATGCTATAGCTTATAAATAATGAACATGCTTTTTGTGCATTTCCCATTTCACCAGAGTCTATACTCCATAAGATGCAACTTCTGTGAACAAAAGAGTGCTTGGAACATGTGCCATCTGGACTCGAGAGGGGACAGAAGGAATGCAAACTATGTACTCTTTCCATCTCCCAGTTGCAATCCAGTGTGTTTTCCCCCACTCACCACTTGATTGGTGAGGACAAAGAAGCTTAAAGGGGGCTTCCTGAGAAAATGACATCATGTTAGACAAGAACTCAGGAAATGCCCCTAAAAGATTGGTGGGTTGGCAGGAAGACATCCCTCGGGTGCACCATGGTAGTTTAGGGGGTTTTGCCAAGTAACCTGCACTTGGTAGGAAACCCACAGTCCCCATACACATCATCCTCCCCATCCCTTTCCAACACAGAAACCTCTACACCCACCCTAAGGTGCCTCTTACTTGGATACTCCCTTAGTAATCTCGTGGCTCTTCTCTGCCCACATCATTTCCTGGAAAAAGGAGTGATGGGTTAATTTTCTCAGCCTATGGCCCTTTTCCCTGTGCTTTCCCCATTCCTTTAAGGTACATATGTGACAAAGAGTAGAGTGTCTCCCAATTTAAAGTCAAGAGTTGTGCCTCACCTTCACCACCCCCATCCCCACTGGCTCTTACCTAAGTGCATTGACTGGAGTACAGATCAGTCATTAAGGCCCAAATAGTGTTTCTCTCTTTTCTTGTACTTCCTAAAGTACTTCAGAGGAAAGGGAATGGGAAAGGTAGGGACAGGGAGGTAGGAGATCCTTTCGGAAATAGCTGAGGGTCAGAAGTCCTCCTCTGGTCTATTTTTTCCCTCTATGCAGGCAGCCAGGTCCCCAAGGAGATGTACTCACTGGAGCCAAGGGGGAGGGTGGGTCAGGCAGATGGTACAGATTGCTTGTCAATGTAAGCTATTCCCATCCCACCCCACCCCAGTCCCAAGCCATGCTATGCAAACCACTCGGGGTCAGTTAGCCAATGAGAATTGTCTAAAATGTTCATGGGGATGGGGGAGTAAAATAGGGAGGGGGTGGGGTTCTAATGGAATTGTTGGTGGGGTTAGGGTTGATGGATTGTGAGTTGAGTAGTGGTTGTCATTTTTTTTTACATTCTCCTTTTAGGTAAAAATTTTTAACCTGAGGACTGTGAATTATTTTCAAATGTGAATATGATTTGTTGACTAAAGCAGATATAAATGTTTTTCCCTGAACTTCCAAGAATATAGTAGCTGCTAATTCTCAAATCTAGCTCTGGGTTCTCTCTCTCTCTCTCTCTCTCTCTCTCTCTCTCTCTCTCTCTCTCTCTCTCTCTCTCTCTCTCTCACACACACACACACACACACACACACACACACACACACACACAGAATCTTAACCTTTTTTGTATCATGGACTCCTTTGGCAGCCTGGTTAAGACTATGGACCTTTTCTCGGAATAACATTTTTAAATGCACAAAATAAAATATAGTTTGTTTCCCATGTAATCCTGTGTAAAACACACAGAATTATAAGGAAAACCAATTATACTAAAGTACAGCTATCAAAATTTTAAAAATTCTCAGACCCTCTGAAACCTGTTCACAAATCACACTTCAAGAATCTTGCTCTAGAAGGATGCCTCTGAATTGGGAACATCTTACTGAATGGGATGAGGGGAAAGGGGTTGGTAAATTCACATCTGAAGCTCAGCTCTATGGCAAAAGGAATAATTTTGCCAAGACCCACTGGCATCCCCTATTGTTAAAAGTGGCACATGTACCAGGGTGGAAGAATAAGAAAGTGGCTTAGCCCTTGAAATGATTGTCAACAGCATTCCTTTCACTAACTTTTCATCTTGCAATGTTAGGTGAGAGGGATATAAGGAGGTGGTGAGAAAGTCCTTTTCCTGCATTTATTCCTCTGAGCTTGCCTTTTTTTTTCCTCTTTACTTCTCACCACTGCCAGTGGGCACTAGAGCATCTCTGTTGTCCACTCACTAAGAAGGCAGAGAGTATAGGAATGCAGGATGGCAAAGATTCCTTCTCTATACTTCAAAGATTAGCCTGCCCCAACTTCACTAGGTCCCCTATCTCCTCCCAGAGCAATCTTCAAGCCCAGGCTTAGGCTAGTGAATTAGCATTAACCAATAGTACAATCAATGTCAAAAGTCTGTGGTTAGTAGCTTGTAAATAGAATGTTTCAGTAAAAATGTGAGACTAAAACCCAGGAGCCCCTCCATAGAAAGCCAGAAGCAACTGGCATTGTCATGGCAGGATGTGGGCTCAAGATTTAGTTGGGGGAAGGGAGGGAAATTTGTTCTGTAATGAGCAGGATGGTTTAGCACCAACCAGGGATGGGTAGAAAACAGAATAGGGACATTGCTTCTGTTTGTCCCTCCCTATACATTTGTCTACAAAACTGTCTCCTCTTTGTAATGTCTTTCAGCACATCCAAAGTGTGGGGGGAAATGTCAAATTTAAAAAAAAAAAAAGCCAGGCTTCTGCCCCTCGGAAATGCCTCAATTTCCATAAAGGGAGAGCCTTGCCTGACACTCTCAATCAAAAAATAGGACTGGACAACTCAACTTGCTTTCATCAAGGCAAAAGACAAAAAAAATCTCAATTTCTGATAAATTTAAAGGGAAAAAAAGATCTTGAGTACCCAGAATACCGCCTAAAACTGCTCACTGAAAATGTGTATGTATATAATGTAGGTACTGCTCGATGCTACAAAACAAGTTGAAGAAAAGCAACACCTATGTACAGAAACAGAACGCTTCTTCCTTTTCCTTTCTCTCCTTTTTCTTTCTATTCGAATTCTTTTTTTTCTTTTGCATGTTTTTTTTGACAATGGACAAAATGTGTAGCAGCCTGCATGATGGTGGTTGTTTTTGGGCAAGGCGACTGGTGTACGATGCATTCACACTATAGCGCCAAGCATTGCGCAGTTCAACAAAAGGTCCAACTTTTTTTGTAATTGTCAACAGCACAACTCTTTTGTATTGTTGTTTGTACCATTTTGTACCAAAAAAAAAAGAGGAAAAAAAAGGGAAGAGAGTCAATGTTTTCAATGTGTTTTTAGTGCCACTGCGATCTTGGTTCAAAACTAAGTGACAGCTTTGCGGATTTCTTGTGTATGGGAGCAGAGCTGGGTCGTTGGCGCGTTGCTCCAGTATAATAAATAAAGTCCCCCTTTTAAAAAGTCCGTGTTGGCTTTTTTTTTCTCATTCTCCTTCTTCCTCTCCCTCTCCCCTCCTTCTCTCTCCCTCCCCTTCTCTCTCCCTCTCTCTCTCTGTCTCTCTGTCTCTGTCTCTGTCTCTGTCTCTGTCTCTCTCTCTCTTTGTCTCTCTCTCTCTCTGTCTCTCTTTCTCTGTCTCTCTTCCTCTCTGTGTGTATCTCTGTCTCTCTGTCTCTGTCTCTGTCTCTGTTTTTCTCTCTGTCTCTTTCTCTCTTTCTCCCACTCCTCCCACTTCTCTCTCTTTTTTATCTATTTACTTTGATAATGGATGAAGAAACTACAAATCTCAGTAAAACTGTTTTCAAAACAAAGCTGTTAACCAGAACCGTACCCCAAGCCCCTGGGACCTGAAGGGGTCTGAGATGATTGGTACTAATTGTCCCAAACACAGCAAACTCACTCTCTACATTCTTGATGGCACCTTCCTGTTCTCCAAGGTTTCATTCATTCGCTCAATAAACATTTATTAAGTAGTTATTATATTCAGAGCATACTACAAGACTCAATCAATCAAGCTTTCATTAAACACTTAATGGGTACTAGGCACTGTACTATGCACTGGAGACATAGAGTAGAAGTAAAAACAGGTCTCAATGAGTTTACATTTCAATGTGAGTCCTAGCATAGAAATACATAGTAACGTGTAAGATACAAATGGAATGGTAAGAAGGTAACCTTAAGAGAAAGATAGTAGCATTTCATCTGAGTTGTGAAAAAAGCCAGAAATTTTAAGAGGCTGCAGAGAGGAGCAAGAGTTCCAAGAATGGAGAAAAACCAATGCATACACAAAGTGACAGGAGGTGGATTCTTACAATAAGCAGTCCATTATGACTGGAACAGAGAATAAATAGAAGGGAATAATATGTAAGAAAACTAGAAAGAAAGGATGGGGCCAGGTGATGAAGAGTTATAAATGCCAGTTTAGGTTAGACAGGATTTCTAACATCATCAAGTATACAGTCTAATCACAGGGAAAGAAACATAATTGTAATATAATTCATCTTAGGGAAGTATAGAATAATGTGCTATTAGGTCAAATTTAGCCAGACATCACCCTGTGATGTCATTGGTCCTCTTCAAAATGAAGGAAAAACAACATTAGACTGAAGAGACAAAGTTGTTAGCACAGGAGCAGGAAGAAAATTAAGAACTTCTACAGGGAGCCATTTTAGTTGGGTTTAAAAAGTGCGTAAGAATTAAACAAGCAAGCTGGAAAAGGAAGAATATTCCAAGCCTAAAGATTTAAAAGAGAGGCGAAAAGTTTAGTTGAAATATAAAACAGCTGTAGAGTACTATATGAAATAAGGCTAGAAAAATAATATTGAATCAGATTGTAGAGAGCCTTGAATGCCAGGCAAAGGAGTTTGTGATTTAGTCAACAAGAGACCAGTGAATATTGAGAGGCTTCATAATCATGATACTTCACATGTAAGATGTATTTATACTGCAATGCCTAGCTTTGCACAGTTCAACAAAGATCCATTTTTTTTGGTAATTATCAATAGCACAACTCTTTTACTGAGTTGTGGGTAGGAAGAGGGTAGGGAGAGAAGGGACTTGGAATCTATGTGATAGTAATCTAAGCCTGTGGAATATTATTCAATGTAGGGTTTCAAAATTAATAAATTATGCTTGCTTAACATTTCTGTTCTCAACTGTTCTCAACCCATTCTCCACTTAACTGCCAAAGTCATTTTTCTAAAACTTAGTGTTGGCCATGTCACACCTCTGCTCAAAGAGCTCTAGTGGCTCCTTATTACCTCCAGAACCAAATACATACTCCTTTGTGTGGCCTTCAAAGTTCTTTATAGAATGGACCCTTCTTCCTTTCTTACACTGTTCTTTCTCTATATTCTAGAAACACTGGTGTAATTGGAGCTCTTCACAAATTCCATTCTTTCTCCTGTTTCTCTGGCTTTTCCTGGCTGTGCCCCAGGCCTGAACAGCTTTCCCCCTCCTCTTGGCCTTTTCATTTTCCTGACTTTCAACTTCAAAATTAAGCTGGAAGTTCCACCTTCTTAAGGTGGAAACAATTTTGTTGTTTTGCTTTGCTTGCATCTCAATATCTGGCTCATGGTAATTTAAATCCACAAGCACTTACTAAGTAATTATGAGGATACAAAGATAGCCAAGAATATAGTCCTAGCCCTCAAGAAGCTTACATGCTAATGGAAGAGACAACATAGAATAAATTAGGTATCTACACAACATATACTGAATAGATGGATGACAATCTGAGAGCAGAAGGCATTAGCCTCTGGGGACTGAGATAAGGCCTGATGATGTCTGAGATGAGTCTTGAATGAAGCTAAGAAAACTAAAAAGCTAAAGTGAAGAAGGAAAGCATTTCAGGCATGGGGAGAGGGTAGGGGGGACAGTAAGTCAGCACAGATCCACAGAGATAGGAGACAAAGTACCAAGGTTTGAGCAGCTACAAACAGGCCAGTATGGGAGAATCATGGAATGAATAGAGAGAATAAGACTGAGAACTTAAATGATGAGAAGAAAAGTGGTTTGGTAGAGGCTTCAGAGACAAAGATAATAAATTGCATTTTGGATAATGAATATGAGGTGTCTCTGGGACATCCATTTTGAAATGCTCCAGAGATACCATTTGATCATATGGGATCAAAATTCAAAAAACAGCCTGAGGTTGACTATATAAATTCAGGAGTCATATACATAAAGATGATAATTAAGCCCATGAAATCTGATGAAGTTGGCAAGAGAAAGTGTAAAAGAGAAGAGGATCCACTACAGAGTCTTTGAGAATATTCATAATTAGGGAGCATGACATAAGTAATAAAAATATGGCCAATAAAAAGACTGAGTAGGATAAAGACAGATGATATCATCATGAGAATCTAGAGAAAAGGCAATATTCGGGAGGAGTGATGACCAGTAACAAATGCAATGGAGAACTAAAGAATGTCAACTAAAAATAAAAAATAAAAATAAATCATCAAATTAGGCAATTAAGAAATCATTAGTAACTTTAAAGTGGTTAGTTTCAGCTGAATAATAAAGTCAGAAGGCAGACTGCAAAGTGAGGAGTGAGAGGAAAGGAATCAGAGGCTATGAATACACACAGCTTTTTCTAGGAATTTGATTGAAAAAGAAAGAAATACAAGATAACTTGGGGAGATGGGACAGTCTAGTAGAGGTTTTCTGTTTCCTTTTTAAAGAATGATAGGTAGAGATTTGGGTATATCTGGGAATAACAGAGAAGATAGTTTAAACATAGTAAGGAATTGAAGAATAAAAGAGGGAGAGGATTAAGGATGCCATCTACTGGAGAATATAGGAAGGAATAGGATAAATGGCATGTGTGACAAGGAGAAGCATCATGTTATTCTTTGATGGGGATTCTTATGTACTTCTTATCTCTCACTTCTCTGTTTCTCTCATTCCCTCGCTTTAAAAAAAATAAAATCACTTCTTTCACTCTCTCCTGATAGTCTTTCTCTCTCATTCCCTATCTCTTTTCTTCTCCTTTATGATTCACCTTTCATTTGTTAGTTTTTCTCTAACTTCTTTTTTCCCCCATCCTTTATCTAGTTTTCTCTCATCTCCTATCCTTTCCTCTCTGCTCTTGACTCATCATGTCACTCTTCTACCCCACTTCTCCCTTTTCTCTCTCTTTCTAGCTCTTTTCTGCAGCCTCCTCCCCTGTTCTTTATCCTTTCTCTCAAAAGTTCTCCCTTCCCCTTACTTTTCCCCGCCCCACCAACCAAGAAGCTACTCTATGTCCTAAATGACTGTAAGGAAGAAAAGATTTGCCTTGCCTAGATCTTCACAGTGATTTTAAACCTAGAATTTAACAAAGTAGATAGAGAAGCAGACAACAGACTGACAAAGGAGGAGGAGGGCAGGCTGGGAGTGGACAAAATACTACAGTTTCTCAAGGTCAATTCATTCGAAGGAAACCAAAGTGGGAAAGGATGTTGTTGTCTTGCTTTAAAGTCAGCATTGAAAAAACATTTTTATTTCTCTCACCATGATTTATGGGAGCTCTTTTGAAACATAAGGATGAGGAGGGGACTACAGCAGTGGCGTAAGCCCCAAGGGTGTCTACATTATATATAGTACAGGGGATGTGTAGGAACCCGGAAATGTCCATCCAAAATTGAGTCCTTGGAGGTTTTGTTCAGTGTCTTACCTCCTGAAACAAGGCATTTGTTAAAGGATTATTGTGACTTCCAGGAACATGAGTTTCATTAGGGAAGACA
>JAJPUD010000227.1:676862-689064 GCA_023553655.1 Myrmecobius fasciatus | reverse complement strand
GGGCCAAAGGCTAAAAAGAGTTTCTGACATTCCTGTATCACAATCAAAACCGGTACCTCCTCAGCACCTCCCCAGATACCCTGCTGCCCAACCATAGGCCTTGTCTATCAGAGGCTTGGGACTTTCTCTCCCTTGGCCACATGTTGTTTAGAAGGTGGGCTATCCTGAGCAGCAGCCTCTGGCTCCTTCTGAGTGAATCGGAAGGCACTTCTCAGAACTATGATTAATGTGTATCTCCTCAGAGCCTATCCTAGCAGCGGGATTTTTTCTTCCTTAAAAAAATCCTGGTGAGAAAACATTTTTGCTGCTGTGCTTTAAGGGAACCACAGCACATTTGGGGCTGGGATTGAGAGTAGCTCCAAGAGATTGATTCTAGCCTCTTGCCAACACTTTTTGCTCAGCTCCTGATGACCTAAAAACACCTCCCTGAGGAAGAGAGTTCACTCTAAGACCTTAATTATCCTCCTTTTAAGATGAAAGCCAAGGTCATGAAAACTCCAACTTCCTATATAGTTCCATAATGGCTTCCTGTGTTTACATACACAAGAACACACACACACACACACACACACACACACACATGCAGTGTGGTAAACTAGGAAAAAAATTGGTTCAGAAATCTCAAGACTTAAAATAAAATCCTGCCTCCACTGGTTAATATCTGTGTCCCATTAGGCAAGACCTCAATTTTCTCATCTGCAAAAGGAGGGAGTTGGGCTTGATCGACTGAGGTCCATGTATATATATATGATACTATGTTATGGATGTCCCTGTTCCTTCCTTCCAATATAACAATTTGCTCCAAAAAGAGCACAGATTTGGGGTGAAGAGAAATGTTTCTGATTCAAATCCTCTTATTTCCTAGTTGTATATAATTGTGCACAAATTTCTTACCATTTATGGGCTTAGATTTCTTTATATATAATATGATAGTGTTAGACTAAAATAATTCCCAAGTTCTTCTAGTTCAAATTCTATGAACTTTGTGGACACAAAAGTTATGGGAAAGGAATTTTAATTTGACAATTCAGTGATGAATATGCAAATAGAAGAGGAAAGAAATTTGTAAGATGTCAGAGAAGAACAGACTGATCTGAAGCCTTCAGAGGTACTAAGGACCTGGTACTTTGCCAGCTGTAGGTTTAAGGAGATGACTCTTAAACCTTGGACACAGTGTCAAAAGGGACCAAAAAATCAAGGACAGGATCAAAGGCCTTTTAATGAAACAGTCCTTCCTCTTTTTACAGGGAAGGAAGGGTTTGGGGTTTTGGTTTTGTTTAGAAAGAAGGTCTCATACAAGGATTCATGGGGCAGAAAGCAGAAAGGAAACAAAGGGATTTTCAACTCTTTGTACTTCCAAATATAATTTTGGTGCCTTGCATCTAAGTTCATTTGGGCTTTTATTTTGTTCTATTAAATATCTATTCAGAGCTCTTGTGTGCCAAATACCAGAAGAGTCCAGTGGTTGATTTTATCTCTTGCTCCTTCGTGTTCCTTTAATACCTCTGTAGGAATACTCTCCCTTCAACCTGCAACTCGCAACCTATCTAGCCTTCTTATCCTGTGTGATTCTTATCCTTCACTCACTGTGACCAACCGACCTTTTTTTCCAGTAATATATCCATTTAATGACATCTTTTCTATTTCTGCTTGCATATGATTCTTCATTGGTAATATACTTCAGCCTATTTCCCCACATCTCATATCTATCCATGAACTTTGGAATCAATTGTGAAATATGAGAGACTGTCTGACACAGGACTGTCCATTATGGTGTGCCCACATCAGAGAAAGTTCTGTGCTCCGTGAAGAAAGCAGAATTGCATTAGTTCAAAAGAAATGTGAAATATGCAAATTTAGAGACATCTCTACTCCAAATGTTCATGTAGTCTATTTGTGCCAAATCTGTGGTAAAGCCTTGGGCGCTCATGTTGATGTGATCAGCCATAGTTGGACACATTGTACCTTGATATTATTTTGGTCCTCTTCAGGAACGAAGGACAATTAACATCCCTCCATAGCCCTTTGCATAATCCATAATGTTGACCTTTTGAAAATTGTGGGTTTTTTCCCCTAAGATTCATAGCTATGTAGCACCACTGAAAGAATATTGGTATTTTTTTAAAAGATAAGTTTTTGATACAGGGAGAAGTTTGAGGTCCTTGGAAAGTGATGTACTATTTCCCAAATGTAATCTGATTCACTCTCTTCTTCCTGTTCAAATCCAGGCTCAGTTCATTGCCCATCTATGAAATCTGTACAACTGTACAGCTAAATGGACTATCCATCTAAATGCCTTTTACAATCTGGATAATGAATATTCTTCATCCACTTAGTTTTTTCTGTATAAATTGTTAGCTTAAAATCTTTTCAAGGAATTTGTGAATCTCCTTTATAAGGTTGTGTGGTGTTCCAGAGCTGAAAACAATCAGTATAATATATCATTAGAGAAGGGGAGGGAGAACATCAACTAGACCTTCCACATCTGGGAATTCTTCATCTTCTTTGGAATATGAACTGCCCATCACTTTTGACACTGATAAACAGCTGTGAAAAGCATGCATCTCTCTAGCAGGCTCTTGAATAGTTGTTGATTGATTGATCCATGTTTTATGATATGTTTAATATTATAAAACAGAAGATAATTTTTAAAAATCTCTAAAATGGGGCCTGACAAAGATTCTTACAAGATCTTAACTTATTCATGGAAAACATTTTACTGTATAAAGCTTTTTAAGACTGCATTATGCTTTATTGAACCAAAAGCTTCTTTACAATCAACAAATGATAAATACAATAGGATCTTACGTTCTCTGAATCTTTCAGTCAGTTGTATGATTGTAAAGATGTTACTTGCTATAATCTTGTTTGAAAAAGATTCTTTCCTATCAAACTTGAATCAAAGAAGCTTTTAACATATATGTAATTTATTTATAAAAAGTTTGAACAGATAAAAAATATAGATACAAGTTGATAGTTATTTCAGCCATATTTTTGAGAATACTACCCATAATTTTTTTCAAATCATCTTCTTTCAAATATCTTAAAAATCAGTTCCTAAATATCATATTTGTATCACCACAAATAAGGACCTCCACTGTGCCTAGGTGGTCTCACTCAACTCTTCTCACAAACTTTGTTTTCTATTCCCATTTCTGCTTCTTCATGTGGCCCATTGGGAACTGTGATGTTAGAGTTCTAATGTAGTGATTCCAGGATTAGTGATAGTTTATTACAGAAAATAATGGTGACAGATCTTTTCAATTTTTATTGTTAGGTTTTTTTCATTTTCATGGATTGATCTGTTTTAGTTAATTCTCATACCAAGATTTCTGTAAACTCATCTTCCTCTCCACTATTTCTTACTGTTTTTTTTTCAAATAATACTGCTCATATTCCTTCACTACTCTGCACCACAAGAATATGAAAATGAATTTACATTCAAAACCATAGACACTTTTGGCTGCCCTCTCTACCCACTTAAGGAGGGGATAATCTTTATTGGCTAAGTTGGTTTCTAAATGCTTTTGACCTCCTTGTTGTGGCACTTGATTTATTTAAGTTAACTATCCTTGAGAAGTGATGTTTGTCTGTATCAATCATTGCCCCTTTGTCCATTATCTCTTTTCCTGTATTATTAGCTTATTTTAAATAGGTCAGGTTGCATAATATTTCTTCTCATCTTTATTCTTTCTTTTAATTTTGTGATTTTAATTTTTGTCCTAACTAGTCACAAACAACTGATTCAGAAATGATTCCAATCATCAATAATCAATAATATTGCATCAATAATCAGTCATTTGTTGTCTGTTAAGATACAATCAGGTTTGTTTAGTTTTGTTGTTTTTTTTGCACTATATCATTTGGTGCTAACTAGGTAGTCTCCTTCTTAGTCTTCTTAAAGAACTTGCTCATGATATATAGGTTTGAGGAGTTTGTATGATCCAAAAGTTTTTATCTTCTTTTGTTTCTTGATCATGAGACATATTTCCAGCATATTTTTCTCATTATCCCCTGTTCCTGTCTTTACACTAAAGTCACTAAATATTAAAATATATGTTAATTGTATTTGGAGTGTCTATTCAAGTGTCTTTGGGGGGAAATAGCCCCATCTCCTCATCCTCTGTAACTAATGTGGGAGTTTAAGCTATATTAATTTTCATGGTGATCTTTTTGCTTATGCTCATTGTGACAAAAGGAAAGAAGGCCAGGTCTCTGATGGCATATATTTCTTATCATCAAAATAAAATGAACTCCACCAGCCTATTTCAAAGCCCATCTTTTCCATCTAGTTACTCATGTGACTTTGAATGGCCCCCTTCAATTTCCTCATTTACAAAATGAGATAAATATACTATGTGATCTCTAAAATTCTGCCCAGCTCTAAAAATCTGATTCAATGACACCTTCCCTATTCTTTCCCTATTCTTTATTTGTCTCACCAAGAAGGACTTGTGAGTCTTCTATTTATTTCCTTATGTTTTCTGATTTGATTTAAAGTAGAAGGTTTTTTTTAAACTTTTTGTGTTTCATGGGTTATTTTGGCAGTCTGGCAAAGCCAATAGACTTCTTCTTGGAATAACATTTTTAAATTTGTAAAATTAAGTATATGTATCATTACAAAATAAATCAATTATATTAAATTGTATTGAATCAAAATGTCATTTTTCCCATGCGAATTCACAAATTTTCCTTTTCCAAAAATCTAATCACATACACCCTAGAGATCCATGGACAACAGGTTAAGAACTCCCAATCTAGGATGAGACTAAAAAAATTAGGGTAAGACCCAAAATTAAAATGAATTTATTCCTCCAGCTGTATGTCATTGGACTTCAAATTTAGAGTACCCCTCCATAAGAAAATTAAAACTTTTCATTTTCCCTTTATTTGGTCTGTGACCTTCACCCTACTCTTTGAGATAGAAAAATTAACCAATAACCCTTCTATTCCTTGTAGAGGTTCTCATTGCTTCTTCTTGATTCAGTAGAACTCCTCCCTCCAGTCTAGGCATCAAGTCACTAGTTCCTCAAGTATAATCTATTGTTGGAAAAGAAGCTGCTATGTCTTTCAGCTATAGGACTTCTGCCAACAGCTATAGATAGTATGCTTAGAAATGAGCCTACTTTATTTCCTAAAAATAAATAATGGAAATTAAACCATTCATTGCTTCACTCAATAAATGTTTAATGTCCCTAAAGAAGGCTTTGCTACAAAAGAAATCTTCCCTCTCCTCTTTTGCATAGATAGGGGTCCTCAGGTATGAAAAATTGTATATAAATGGCAGATTTTTTCAATGTATTAATTGGTTGTACTAATTTTTCCTTTTATTCTTCCCTTTTTTGAAATAAAATCATTATTATAAAGAATAGTTCTCTGAGAGAATGTGAAATGAAAAAAAGAAAGTTTTATTTTTAAAAAAGTTTACTCCAACAAATATATATTGAGCACCCATTATTTGTTGGGTGCTGTAGAAGGTGCTTTACCCCAGGGAAGCTTACTATCCAGCAGGGTAGACTAGATGTGTAATATACAAACAATCCTAAAGTTCTGTGTGAGTATAAACTGTTATAACAGAAAATTCCAGAGAGCTTCCAGAGTAGAGGTATTAGAGTAGAACAAGTTAGAAGAAAATATTCTATTTCTTCAGGGGAGGAATAAAGAATGAATATTATCAAATCAGGTTTGCATAATTAGGTCTGGTTTTAGAAAAGATGAAAAGAACATTAGGTTGAAAGTCAGAAGACCTGTATGAGCTTGAACACATCACTTTACTTTTTGGCACCTCAATTTTTTTCACTTATAGAATGAAAGCATTTGACTAGACTCTCAAGCCCTTAATCCAGAGGTTCTTAATTTGGTATTCATTGACAAGGTGTGATGGGGTCCCTGAACTCAGATGAAAAAACATACATCTTCATTTTCACTAACACCTAATTATTATTTCCTCCCATTATTTAAAAGCATTCTGAGAAGGCATGTTTCACCAGACTGCCAAAGGGACCTATGCTACCCAAAAGATTAAGAATCTCTACTTTAATCCTATGCTTTTGGGAGATGGGAAGGAAGATGCTCTCCTTGCATATACTTAAACCCCCTTTTTGCTAGTGCAGGGTAAATGCTTACATTTAGCATAGAGAAATACTTTGGGGAAATCTAGGTCAGAAGGACTTTAATTACTAGATTTGCCAAGGGAACCCAAGCTTCCAGTAAAAATTTAAAAAAAATAAGCCTTCAGTCCCTTTTCTTACTCAAGAAATAGCTCCTCTTCCCCTGATATACTGAGTTTCCTCTAACCAGACCAAGCAGCAATCTTGCTATGCAGCTCTCAAGGCTTAGACATGAACTCGGGGACTCTCTGCCTTTGAAATCCAGAGCTGAATAAAGTTGGTTAGCAGTCCTACTCCACCCCGAGCTGAAGGGCCATGAGTCACAGGACTTTCTGAAGCTGTTACTAGCTTCCTTTTAGCTCAGGGAGTAAAAGAAAAGGGAAACTGGCTGGCTAGGAGCTGAATGAAATAACCTAAAAGGAAAAGGGGTCAGATCTGGCATCTTAAGCCCCATCCGGCCAGGACACCAGAAAGAGCGTGTGGTAGAAAATATTTTGCCCCAAAGGGTTATAACTCCAAGGACAAAAACATTGAGTGGCATAGGGCTCGATACTGGACTAGAATTCTTGGAAGAACTGAGTTCAAATACGGCCTCAGATGCTAGTTATATAATTCATCTCTCTCTGTGTGCCTCAGTTTCCCCATCTATAAAATGATATTAGAATTGATGGCCTCTGAGGACCCTTTTAGCTGTAAATCTATAATTCTATTACAGATTCCCACATACTCTGAAAAGATCTCCAGGGATCCCAGGCTTGATGATGGGTAGAGTGGGGGCAAAGAAAGACAGAAAGCTGTAAATTAAGTACTTCAGGGATTCCAGAATGAGGAACAGCTGAGCAAGTCTCATTCTTTCTCTCTCCTCACCATGTGGGATATGGAGTCTGTACTGATTAGATAATTCACTCAGAAAATGAGGCATCCTAGTCTGTTGGATTCTCTTCCTCTGAAGATATGAGGGTGGAAAAGCTGTTTTCTCAGGGGAATTTTTCTGGGTGTTTTTGAATCCCAGGAGAGAGCCTTTGAGGGGCTTCAGGGAAAACTATCTATACAGATCTGCCCCCAATCCAGGTAAATCCTGACCACATTCTTCCAGGGTGAGGTGAGTCAAATAAAGTTTTGTGGCTGTTGGCTGGAGGATGGTTAACTTCACCGGAAGCCCAAAGAGGTTTTTGTTTTGTTTTGTTTTGTTTTTTCCCAATATGTAAGATGCATTCAGTTGTCCTGGTCCTGGGAAACTGTGTAGTAGGTATGTTCCTATTAAGTCCAGGAATTTGTTTAGGGTTGGGGCGTGGTCTTGATGAACTGAAGACAATGCCAGACTAACCCATCCCTTAAATTTAGCTGTGTTTTACCAGCTAGTACCCTTCTGCATGGGGATATAGGGATAGAGCACTAGACCTGACTTCAAATTCTCTTTTAGACTCCTACCAGAAGTGAACAAGTCACTTCTTGGCCTGTAAATGAGGATAAGAATAGCACCTAAATCCTAGATTTTTTTTGTGAGGATATGAAATGTTAGTTGTTGTTATGCTGAGGAATTTATAAATGCTTCCTATCTATGCATTAAACTAGAATTTACTAAGTGACTACTGTAAACAGAGCAGTCTGCTTCTGTGTGAGTTGGTAACAAAGATTAACTAAAAATTTGGTCAGTTGGTTTCTGAGAAGTGAGAAACTACACCTCCCTTACGTACAGAGATGGAGGGCTACATGTGTATTTTTTTCATTTGTTTTGTTTTCCTCTTTTCAAAATTCTTTGATACAAAGGATGGCTTGCTGGGGGGTAGAGTAAGAGAAAGGGGCTTCTAAGTTTGGCTTCTAAGTTGCCGTGGGCTGGAAAATGTTTTGCTCTGTCTTTTTGGTTGTTCCGATGCTCTAAAATTTGTTTAGTCATTATTTAAAGGAATTTGGAGCAGTTTAGAGGAGAGGATGGGCAAGCTCCTGCCTTTACTTCACTACCTTGGCTTTGCCTTCTCTAAAAGGAGCATATTTGGAAAGAAGGAATTATCTGAATCAAAAATAGCAATAAACATCATAGTTAAAAAGACAATCCCAAAAGTACTTTTGTTGTTTTTCAACAACATTACTCTTTGTGATCCCATTTGATACTGGCATGGTTTGCCATTTCCTTCTCTTTTTACAGATGAGGAAATTGAGGCAAATAGAATTAAGTGGTTTGCCTCAGATCACACAGCTAGAGTCTGAGTACAGATTTGAACTCATGTCAAGGCAGGTAGGTGGAAAAGTAGTTAGAGACTCAGCCTGGAGTAAGGAAGATTCATCTTCTTGAGTTCAAATCCAGCCTCAGACATTTAATCTTGCTTGCCTCAATTTCCCCACCTGTAAAATGAACTGGAAAAAGAAATGGCAAATCACTCTGAATCTCTGCCAACAAAATCCCAAAAGGGTCACAAGCATCAGACAACTGAAAAAAATGCCTCAACAACTACATTTCCAACTCCAGGCCTGGAGCTCTACCTACCTATGTGCAAAGCTCTGGGGATACAAAAGATGTGTTTTTTTTTTCTTTCTTTCTTATGTTTCCCCCTTTTTTCTATTCCATTATATCTCAGGACCACTAATAGCTTGGTGGACACTGCTCAGCCTGTGTTCAAGATTTCACAGGCAAAGGTTTGTGTAGCCCAGAGCTAGATTTAAGCCATTGAGGAGAGCATGCCAGATTCTGTTCTTCCTCTGAAAAGCTGTTTCTTTTTTCTTTTTCTTAGGTGCAAATTTGCATCTACAATTACTTACAAAACAAAAAAATGCTCACATAGCTAATTATGGGTGCAGTTGATAATTACAGGCACAATTAGCCACTTGCTAATTTTGAGGGTTCAAGCGGCTAATTACATTCACAATTAGGCAACTGCTTGCTAGTCTAGTACAGACAAACTCCCTGCAAGCAGATGCCCTCACTATGGGGCAGATGGTAAACTTTCTCTTGGGAGTACCTATATCCAATGGCCTATCTATCAATAGGAATGAATGATCAGTCTGTAGACAAGGGAATGGACCAGATGGCCTCTAACTGCCTTTTCTGGCCTAAGACTGACCTACCTAGTCCCCTTTGAAATCTTGGTCCCAGACAGGTGGAATAGGAGTAGATTTACTTGGCCTGTGGTCTCTCCTTCTACTCAGATCATTTAGCCACAAAATCCTTTGACCTGGCACAGAGATTTATTCCCTCCGTTTTTCCTGCTAGTCTTGATTTGGTGAAAGAAAGAAAAAAGCCAGCATTTTCAAATGGTACTAATTGTAACCTCCCTCAGACAGTCTGGGTGAGACAGACGTGCTCCCCTCTGCTTCTTCACATGCTATTTTGTCACTGTTTTTCCTTCCCCCCCCCCCCCCAAATGCAGCAGACTTGTTAATAAGCTGACTTTCCTCCCATTCACTCCTCCTCCTTGCCTCTCAAGCTTATCAGCCAGGCCTACTGGGGAGAAGGCAATGGGAGAACGTGTCTCTGAGCTTTCCTGACAGCCCCCTCTTAGAGCAGACAGATTCCTGGAGCTTCGAGGTTTGGGCCCTGTATAAATGGGAAAAGCGATGCATCAGAGCTTGGGACTTGCTCCACAGGAAATATTGACCCTCCAATCACTCCTTTGTCCTGCCACACTGCAGTTATGGAGAGAGTGCCTGCCTCACAAATAATCTAATTCACCCATAGAAATAGCCTGTAGTCAGACACGAGAGAGAGTTAGAATGTGATCTTGCCTCTGCCATTATTAACCTGTTGTGTGATCTGTGAGCTGGTCCAGGCAGCTGTGTCCGAGTTACACAGACAACAAAACAGGAACTCTAAAACATCATGATCAGTCTTTTAAGGAAAAGAAGCCATTTCTGATCATTTTCATAGAACTTTGATTTCATAGACTCACAGTTGGAAGAAACCTTTGAGATCATCTGGACCAAGTCCCTTCCATTCAATAAATTCAACATTTAACATTAAACACTGTGCTAAAAATGGGGGCTGCAAATAGGATAAAAGAAAGTCAGTTCTGCCCTCAAGGAGGTTACAATTTAATGGGGGAAGACAACATATAAAAAGAGGCTGAAAAGCAGAGAAGGGGGCAACCATTAGGGTTACTTGTGCATTATAGGCATTGATGTTTCAGGATGTTCATTTTTCAAATCCTTATTTCACATTTGGAAAAACTGAGGCTGAAAGGAGAGTAATCTGACCCAGATCACTGATCAATTAAATCAGTAGATTCAGGGCTTGGACCCTGGCCTTCAACTTCAAGCATACATATATTACATATATATATATATATATATATGTATGTATGTATATATATATATGTATATATATGTATGTATATGTGTTTATGTGTATGTATATACATATATGAACATATATATATACATAAAATCAACATCATCTGACCTAGTTTTATTTGACTTATAAAAATTGATGTAATGTATCAAATAATTATTTCTGGTTTCCAAAAGACCTTATTAGAATGAATCTAGAAATTTGTTTTACTTGACCATTCATATTTGTAGGATGTTTTGTTTTTCTTTTTTTTTCTACAGTGGGAGGAGTAAGAAGGATAGAAAATAGATTTTGCTAAATGAAAAAAATGAATTTTAAAATGTTTCCAGAAAACAATTAGTTTGCCAAATTAAATAAGTATCACTTGATTGATTCTGCTTTGATCTATAGGAATTTCTTGTCCAGATCTTGATTGCTTTTGAAAAACTTCCTGAAGAAAATAGAAGTTCAGGTTCTAATGGGATACACTTTTGAACTGATAAATAGGGACTGCCCCCTAATGTGAACCCCCTTTGAAAAAGTCTCACAGGTAGGAGGATTATGAGCCCTTGTACCTTTGTTCATGTTTGTCTTTTGCTGAGAGTGTATTTTCTCATTCTCTTAACCTAATTCAACTCTTTATTTAATGTAGTCTGACTAGACAGAGTCCCTTGCTCCAGAGGGAGGAGGTGAGACAAGTAGATAAACTCTATTAGGATAACTGATGAATCCACTTGTGTAGTCCCTAACTGAGAGAATCTCTGCCAACTCTTGCATATCTTCTGGTCTCATTTACTCATTACTGGAGTATTAAGAAGGTATCTGAGATCTGCTTAGCCTGAATCAGGAATTCTTAAGCAGCGTCTGTGGATAGATTTCAGGTGGTTTGTGATGCAGGACAGAAACATTTAAAAAAATATATCTTTATTTTCACTGGCCTTTAGTTTCCTCTGTAAGTCCTATGTATGTGTTTTATTTTGTGCAGTTAAAAGACATCATTTTGAGAATAGTGGCTCCAAAGGCTTTGCCCTCCTAAGTATAATATGCTGCTCTTCATAGCTTCCGTCATCACTTGTACCTAGCCTGTATTTTTGGACAGGCCTGGTATTCCTAGCACCACCATTGTGCCATTTTCCTTCTCTAAGAGCATACAGTGGGTTTAGAATGTATGTTTTCTGGATTTGTAGTGCTGCTGGTTTGTGATCTGAATATTATCAATAAATCCTACAGTTAAATTAATAGGATGGGCCTATTTCATGGTTTCCAGAACCTGACCAACTTGTCAGCCTGTTAGGGTCAGCTGAAACCTCCCCTTCTCCATAGAGCCTTCCCTGATTATTCACTTCCAAATTATGTTGACCTCTCCCAGCTCCAAACCTCTATAAATCCTATGCCACCCATTTAGGCACTGTCCTTGATGATACTTGACAATGTTTCCAATATTCTTCTCTTCCAAGCCAACCCTACTCCCCGGGCCCCCCCCCCCCCCCCCAAAAAAATTACTTTGCCTTCATATTATATTATTATTGTTAATGCTGATGATGTTCAGTCATCTTAGTCATGTCTGACTCTTTGTGACTTTATTTGGAGTTAAGATAAAAATTGCAATTTCCTTCTCCAGCTCATTTTACAGATGAGGAAACTGAGGCAAACAGCATTACTAGCACACAACTAGTAAGTGCCAGAGACCAGATTTGAACTCAGGAAGATATCTTTCTGACTCCAGGCCATCCACTGTACCACCTAGCTGCCCCCTTTATCTTGTGTACATACTCTCTCTCTCTCTCTCTCTCTCTCTCTCTCTCTCTCTCTCTCTCTCTCTCTCTCTCTC